>WEIV01021483.1:11334-38834 GCA_013390005.1 Calyptomena viridis
AAAAAAAAAAAAAAAAAGAAAAAGGGGCATAAATATAAAAAGGCTTGATAGATTCCCCTGAATATCCGCCTGGAAAACAGAATTTTCCAGAATCAGCTGCCATTTCTCCCATTAGCTTGACAGCTGTCAATTAGGGCTTCAGTGCTCTCCTGGGCCAGAGTTTATTGCGTGCGGTTGATGTTGTCATTTTGTTCTCGGTTTTGCCTTGAGCACTATCATGAGCAGGAGTGAAATAGTCAATAACTGATGTATCAGCAGTTATTTCTTAAATTGGCTTACAAGTCTGCATTTTTCCTCTTTTTACTAAAGATTGTTTTGTAAAGTGATTAGAATGAATTGTGACTGCTGCAGGGTTATGGGAAATGCAGTGAAGCTAGGGTGAGTTAGGAGGATTAGAGTGGGTCCTTTTTGTCAGCCCTGCTTCCAGGATTAGTGGAAACTGTATAGAAAAGATCACCTTCAGGGTGAAGTGTGGGGTACATTTTTAAGTGTGCTACGTGCACGCTTGTGCAGAAACATATGGTGGTACAGAGTGAATGAAAAGAAATAATTTGCCAGGATGTAAAGTATCCTGCGTGTTATCTTTGTGAACAAACCTTGGCACTGCTGGTTTTATGGTGTAGTAATCCATATTTGAATCCAATGTCGTGACCGTTTCCTAGAGAATCCAAATACAGATTGTCAAATTTTAACACAGCCCTATTTTCAAGGTGCTGCTGGTAGATCAGGTATTAAGATGCCTGAAGTGTTGCATTGTCAAGTAGGAGTGTGTGTGTGTGTATGGTTATGATACAACACCAAAAATAACATAGTTGCTGAGCAATTGTGTGTTATCTTATCTGTGAAATTCTTCAGCATCATTTACTAAACAATCTACCTCAGGTGTTTCAGTCTGATTTTTTCTTCTCTGTGTGTTTGGTATTTTTTTTTAAATTTAGTTACACCCAAATTGTGGTTTATCAGCCTTAAGTTAAAAATGAAAGGTGAATACAATATATTGTATTTGGTAACAATGATATGGACTGGTACATCCAGACAGATAATATGCAGTTGTAATTAGAGTGAATAGACAGGCATTCATTTTTAAATTCTTTGACACATGCATAAAATAGTCATATAATAAGATAAGATGACAATTTTATGTTAGGTTGATAAAGTGTCCCGATACATGCATTTAAATGTCTGTAAGCCTTTTTTTATCCAGACAGATTAATTCTAGTTTCCAGCATTTGCAGTTAGACATTAAATTAATTTTAAAAATCCTACTAAACAATGGGTGCATTGCTTTTTTTTGTGTGTGTGTGTGTCATTACCTAAAGCAGGAGGATTGAAAAAATTTGTGCAATTGATTTTTCTTGATTTCAACATTTAAAAAAAAAAAGCATGAAAATTGGCTCAAAGGATTTTCAAGCCTAGTCCACGAGAGATTGTATTGTAGTTTTCTTGAGTATAATAATGTGGAATAGAACATTGTCAGAGCTTGAAATTGTTTGTTACCATTTTCATAAAAAGAACTGAAAGAGTTGAAATGAGTAGGGCTTAATTTCAGAGACTGCGAGATTCATCCTACTGCATTTGCCTGATTTTGTGCTTGAAAGATATTTTGGTCATCTCAGCAGAGAGCCAATCTGCAGAATTTAAACACTTCTCATTGCAGGCATCAAGTTTAAGATATTTCTCAGAAAATGCTCAAAGGGTTTTTTTCCCTGAGGGCAGAGGGAGAGTGGGGAAAGAGTTACCAGAGGATAATAAAATATCTGAAAGCTCTTTGCCAATGCCATTACCTGGCCTCTTCGGGCCGTAAAGGGGCAACTCTTCAAGAATAATCTAAGTTCGTATTTTAGACTTAATTATAAATTATTAATTAACTCTGTCAGGACACATGTTATTAATTATGACTCTCTTTTCTTCATTCAGAGCAGCTGTTGGGAATCACGTAAGTTGACTGTATTTGTTGGTGTGGGAGTTTACCAGTGAAGAGCCCTCCATGCCCAGCCTGCCTTTACCTCCAGCTCCCATCCCCTTCCGCCCGGGCACCGCTGTTGGGCAGCCAAGCCTGGCAGCGCTTGGAATTAATACAAGTTCTGAGGCGACCCAGTGTGCTCACAATTAGTGAACATTGCCACGGAGGTGGTTTTTAGGTCGTGTCCATAAATAATTCCAGTTTTAGCAAGCCTGTATGGTGGTGAGGAGGTGGAAAGGGCAGCGACCAAGGGGGGAGCCAGGCAGTTCCCGTGCCCTTCCGCCAAACTCCTGCCAAACTTCACACGTTGTCATAGAGGAGAGAGCTGTTTCATTATTGCTTTGGAATGCTCCAAATTCATTTACTTTTGATATTTCCATCATTAAATTGAGCCCTCTGTTTCAGTTTCTTATGTGTTCTTTGCGGAATGCATGTTGCATAAAATAGGCAATTTTTAATGAACAATTTAATGTAAATGGCTTCTGAATTTAAATTAATATTAATGAAGCTTTGAGTGAATTTATTTTGCATACGTAAAGGCTTGTAACTCTTTCACCCATACACTCTTGTCTTTATGTACTAACACATTGGTTAGGTGAATTGGCTAGTTTCCATATTTCGTGATTAAAAAACTTTAATGGATTTTACATGGATATTTGTGCTAGTGCAGCTTTATGCAGGTTAGTATCACTATTAAAAATATATCTGCCTTGATATTCAGGTTATTGTAGTTAACATTTTACTGTGCTACCCCGCCGTTTCTGTATATTTCTTTCTACTTCGGTTTTGTCTTTATGCTTAAAGAAAAAATTATTCCAACAATAGTCACCAGAGTCAAGATGTTTTCTTTCTTTGGCTTACCTCTAATGCATTATGTATTTAGGAATGATGGGATGTTCTATAATTAATTCTGTTAGATGTAATTGCTATAATCACTTTGATGCTACACATAATAAAAGTAATATGGTAAGCATATGAAAAGATATAAACATCTTATTGTAATACTTTGTGTAAAATTCTTTTAAAAAATCTTGTTTAGAGCGGAACCTCCACTTCCGTATTTTGTCAGAGCTAACATTTTTTTTTAAAATACATTACTTAGTAAATGAATTAATTTTAGATATTGAGAAGATTTTGACTGGCAGGTTGTCTTGTATGAGCACGCGTATATCCCTGGCTCTGTGCGTTATTAAAGATGTAGTTCATTAAGAAGCCAATCTTCAATGTGGCTACAAGTGAGACATAAATATCACTGTATATCCTATGCAATAAGAGACAAATATATACGTTATATCAAAATCCAGGACATGGGAAATAACACAGGAATGGAATTGTGCAGTGGAAAGCTTCTTTGTAGCGCAAAATTATGGGAAATATAAAATGTGTGAAGGGTAACATGTTACTACAGAGGGAGTTTTTCAGGCATGGTCCCAAGTGGGAAAAAGAGTATAGAAGGTGATTTCCCTCCCCCTGCCTTTTTTTTTTTTTTTAACAAGTAGCTTTGAGTTATTGTTTGCAAACACAGTTTTTGATAGAGAGGAAATGAAAAAAATATGTGCAATGGGTTAAGCTGTGTAGCTGATATCCTTGATTCTGTAACAAAAAATGTTAATATGGCCATAGTTCTTAATTAGTTGCACGCCATACTTAATGCTGCAAAGGTCACTTGGTTTTATGGTCCGGCTTCGCCCATGAATTTTTGTGTTTCCCCCCAAATTTATATTTCTTTCTCACATATTTTCTAAGCAATTGAGTGTGCAAATCGTGGTTAAAATGCAAAGTAGAAACAAGATTAGAAAAATACATTTAGCACGGACAAAGAAGAGGTTTTTATTATTTTTTTTTGTTAATGTTATTTTCAAATAATGCACAGCCTTTGCGTGGCGAGCAGCAGTATTACATTTAACTTCTGTAAGCTGAACAAACAAACCCCGACCAACCTCTCACTGGATTGTTCTGGGGAAGAACAGAACAGGGTGCTGTTTCTGAGTGTCTCTGGGACTGGGCTCGCTGCCGGCAGCCCTTTCCCTGCTAGGTCAAGCCTGTTGCTGGAGGGCCAGATCTCAGCAGGGGCCTCCAGGAGGCTTGGCGAGGCTGCTCCAGACTGGCAGCCATCAGTCATCCATCTGTGACACAGAGTCTGTTTTTGATGGCAGGGATGATAAAAGGCCTGGGAACTGTATAGGCCCTTGTAATCAGGGCCAGTGCTGACATCCTTCTCAACTTTGACAGCTTCTTCCTTTTCTCTCTTCACCGCCAAGACTGTCTCAACTGGATTTTTTTTCCCCTCTCTCTTGTTTCATGTACTTGATCAGTCTCAGATGCTGGGAATTATTTTTTTCTGGAGGGAGGGGGAGTGTTTCTTTTGGTTTGTGGGTTGGGCAGGTGTGAGAGGAAGTCTGTTTTTTTTTTTTTTTTTTTTTTTTTTTTTTTTTTTTTTTTTTTTTCTCTTTGTTTCTTTTTGTTTTTCCTTAACAATTCTCTGCGGNTTGTACTGTAGGCCTGTTGCTAATTAATGTTCCTCCATAAGATTCTGTCGGAGTTGAGTAATGTTTTTGATCTTTATGCCTGATAACTGCATACTTAATGAGATTTCAAAGCTGTGAGTGCAGCTCCCTACAATTATTGACAGATGCCTTTTCTTTGCCATTGGGTTCAGCTTCATAAATCCTCCTGCAGTAATGAGGTTCAGAAGTGCCACCCTGCCAGTGAGCTAATGAAAGAGGGGGGGAGGGAGGGAACAGCTCATGCCTGCCTGACACATTTTTTTCCTTTAAAATTTACTATGCAGATGTCAAGCTGTGGGACGATTACTTCAAACATGCTAATTTTTATCTTGCTTTTGTGTCAAGCCTGCATGCCATTTTTCCCCCCCAATAATAAATAAAAATAGAAACCTCAACCTATTTAAATTTTATCATGGATCATAACTATTGAAGACTTTGATATATGTGTGTTCTTTTGCAGTTTCCAGTCAGTGGAGCAGTTTTTTGAAATCCGAAGGACAGAGAGAGGATAAAAAAAAAAAAAGGAGGGGAGGGGAGGAGGAAAAGGCAGCAAGCTGCCTCGGCCGCACGTCAGCCTGCCCTAACCGTGCACTTGAAACATCGGAGATTTCATTTTAGAGTTCTGAAACTAAATCCTGGTGGAGAATAGCCGCACCATGCCAAACAGTCGATTTCCTTTTCAGCAGAGCCATACATCACTGACCCACCCTTCTCTCCCGACAGAATGACATGTGTCATTTATCACCGGGCCCTGCCAGAGTGCGGGGGGTGCGCGGGGGCAGCTCCCGCTCCAGCACTGCTGGAAATGTTCCGCCGGCCGGGGAGAGGGACGGGAGCGCCTGGGTGTGCGGGGGGCACTGCCGGACTGGCTGAGGAGGTTACGTGCTTTCATATTATCTGCTAAGTCGCCTTGTTGAGCCCCCTGAAGATTTTCCCCTCCTGTTTGCTTTCTCTCGCACTCTCTTTTTATGTCCTTTTTTTCCCCCCCCACACCCTTTTTTTTAAGTTTGGCAGTTGGGACAGACTGGCTGACATGTATCATTCAAGCAGCACCAGCTTGCTGGGGGTTGTGTAAATGAATCTGGGAGCTCTTGGTTTCACATGATTCAAACGTGCATTATTGAAGATGGATGTTCCTTAAAAAAAGATTGATGATGGATATCAGGCTTATAGTGCCATTTATCATTTTGAATATTATTTAGACTTGCCGTGTAAAGCTGTAACTTGAGAGTTGGATGAGCTGGGACAGAATGGAGGCCTCGGCGTGCACGTTGTGATTGATGGCTTTGCTTTCTCATTGTTTGTTACCAGATACTCGCCGGTCATTACAGGAGTGCCTTACAATTGTTTTAGGGGCTGGATTTCCGTATGTGTGTGTGTGTGTTTGTACAGCGGGGAGAGGGACGGGCAGAGGCAGAGTTAAGTTTTTAGTGGGAGCATTTCAATAATTGTAAATAATGTAGACAAAGCCGTGGCCCGTGCAAGGATACAGACAGTCTGAATACAGAGACTTGCTCTGTGTAACACTAAAATATAAGCGGGACTGTAGCTGATCCAGTGTAACATTATCAGGCATTGCCAGTTCTGGTATAAAATTGTGCTTGTGAACAGATTAACACACTCCAGCTTCCTTCCGCTAACAGGATGCCTTTATTTTTTGGGTCCCGTAATGGTAAAGAAAACAAAGTTCTAGAACATAATTATTTGAGCTTTTACATATTTCTTTTCTGCCCGCCCTCTTCACCCAGGGTTGTGAATCTTTGAGTCTTGGTGTTTGCTCCCAAGTGTCCAGGATGCTCCTGGAGGGTGGATGACCTGGCTGTGTAAGTAGTGAGGGCAGTCACTTCCCTCTTTGAAGCACTTTAGCTGGAACCAGGACACCCCCACCTGCTGGAAGAATTAAGGAAACAGCTTTTTATAGGCAATTAGCTCATTCCTTGGAAGTGCAGGCAGGGGCTTTCAGGAGGTAGACACTCCAACAACAGAGCAACTTCAGCAGTAGGCAGTGCCAAAACTTCAGGCGTTGGGGTGTTTGTGCACAAGCATCTCCAGGCAAGTGTGATACCCAGCCCAGTTAAACTTGTTCTGAGTTGACAAACTATTGATTGTTCCTTGCCCGGCACATCATAGAAAAGTCAAATGATTGACAGGAATGGTAGGTAAAATTAGATGAGAATGACTTTGTTGGATCAGTCTTGAATTTGCACAGCTAGATGGTGTTTTCAAAACACTGCTTGTCACATCAACTTTTTCTTTGATTGTGAGATGCCCTCCTAGCAAGTGGGAATTACAGCAACATTTAGTAAACAATGTACAGCATTTAGGCTAAAACATGTTTCTCAAAGACAGCAATGACTTTATATGAGTTTTATGGAAATTGGTTTTTCAGAAATCTAGTTTGTTATTCCTTCTACAAATATAGTTCTGTTTACTTTTGGTACACTCAGTTGTCAAAAGTAAGGAGAATTCAAGTTTATACACTTTATTCAAGTCCAACACCGTTAAAAAACTCTGGAAACACATAATATTTTCTATAAAGCCTTCAACAGTATAAGGTAAAACTTTGCTCTCCTACCCCTGCACTTGTGTAACACAGTAGGTAATTGAAGTACAAGTGCCAATTTGCTGGAACAATTGTAAACACACCTTGATACAAATGGCATCATTGCATTCTTACTGATTAGAAAACTTTGCTATTAATAGACACAAAGTCCATTTCAGGTGTAATTGGTAAGGAGCTGAGTGCACTCATGGGAAGAAACCTTGTTTTGTTTTTTGTTCGCTTTTATTCTTATCCCTTTTTTTCAGTTTTATAGCTGGAGACATGATTTATTGCAGCCATCCATCTTTGGGGCTCATCCATCACATCCTGGTTGCTAGGCAATCATGGCAGCAGCTGTTTGCTTTGAATCAGACAGAAAAGTTGTCAATCATCAAAGGCAGGTGAATAGCATTAGAAACACGCTATTGTCAGACGGAATAATTAATCAAAGAGAGAAAAGATAATTAAAAAGATATGACCCTTGCAAGTACTTGCTCTGGGTTGCCTGGAAAAAAGAAAAACTGCCTGGTCTTTTCTAGACACTTAAGCAGCTGAGGGCTGATAAAATATGCACTCTGCAGTGCATAGTTTTTAATTAATTGAAAAAGGTTCAACATTCAAAGACGATGCTAGAGAAAAGTCTGATTATGAGCATAAGTAATATTTATTGTTTGCATGAAAGGCTTGACATGGAGTTCTAACTTTCTGTCACAAATCTCCTGCATGCTTGCACTAAGCCTCTTTCAGCTTCACTATCTTCCCTGGCAGTTACTAGAGTGTGTGGTTAGTCTGTCCAAAGAAGGGTCCTACAGCTTTCATCCAGCCTTTTCATCCTGGGCCACCTTTTCAGTGTATTGTCTCGCTTGCTGTCCTGTGCAGAGCTATTGGAGCTGCACGAGCTCTGCCATCAGCAGGGCGGGCAAAGCTCCACGAGCCCGCAGTATTGCTCGTTGTTTGGTACAGAAAAGGTGTTGGAGGCAGTTCTTATCTCATTTCCAATCAGCCTCTTCTGAGCTGCTCCCTGAACCTGACTTTTTGGACTTATGTGCTGGGATGATAAAAAAACCTCAAAGCCCGGTTTCCAACTCCTCGGAGTTTGGGTACCCTGGCAGATGGTGCAGCAGAGCACACCCAGCACAGGCTGTGCAGGAATGCACTTTGGGTAGTGCAGCATTGACCTGTGTTTGCAAAACCACTGGGCAGAGCTCCTGCTGCACCAGCCTGCCAGCTGGTGTGGGACTGGTGTGTTACAGCTGCCCGAGAGCTGGAGTGTGGCACACCACCTTTGTGAGAATGGAATGTCTTCTCATTGATTGTTGGGCAAAGCCCTCATGTTGTCCAAAAACACCCAATTTTGGTGTTTGTTCACGCTTAGAAGATAAGATGTCAGTGTATATACTGATCACAAAATGTGATGATTGCGTTAGTAGAGTTTCTTTTTTTAAAAAAGTATTTTGTAAGTAGTGATGCAGAGGTGACTGCCGTGTTCCTCTGCTGTATTTTTTTATTTTTTATTTTATATTTCCTTTACCCTGTTTTTTAGAACTGAACAAAGAAACTTCAAGTTCATGCTGCCAGGGGAAAAAAAACACTACTTAATATCAAAACTAGATATTCATGTTGATTATCAGTAAGGTTTGCAAGGATATATGCCGGGAAATACTGGGAATTTAAATTGCAGAATGAAAATCTTACACACCATTACTGCACAACCCATCCCTTTTACACTGGCTGATACCTTGGAGCGTTCTTTGCACAATTCTTTGCAGCAGTGTGTCACAAGCAGCTATTCTGCTAATTGTGTGTAGCCTGTATCACATTTTCTGCTCTCACACCCTGTTTTACTTGTAATCATTCCAGTATTTACTTAGAGGAGGAGAGAACACAGCTAAGAAGGAAACGGGGTACCATCTGAGCACTGAGTATGACACATCTGCTGCATAGAGCTATTCTTCCAACATTGGGAGCAGGAAGCTCAGGCTGCAGCTAACTTGAGTGACTTGGTGAAATCTGTATCCTCAAGTAACATTTCATATTAGTGATTCCTCAGAACGTCATGTTCGCAAAAGTCTGTGGGAGAAACAGAAAAAACCCCCACCCTCTCAGAAAAACATAGTATTGCCTATTAGCTTTAGAAATATCCTCTGTACTCTGTGTGACCAAAGTTAGCATCCCCCTTGGCTAATAGCCAGCACTTTTATGTAAAGTTAGGATGTTGTCTAGAGTTTTTGGCATGTATATTTTTTTTAAGTTCGACTAACTTCTTTTTTCTTCTGGATGTGAAGATAATTCAGTTTGACGTATTACTGGCATATTTTGACATAGGTGTGTGGGCCCTGTGCCTGTGCAGGGCAAATGAGGAAATGCTTGTGTATGGGAATGCAGTGTTTTCTCTTGCATGTTTCTGTGTGTTAAATAAATGTGGGCTAGCCATGCTGGCATGGGAGGTGACATGTTTATGGCTATAGAGCTCTTTCCTCCTTTGCTGGGAAGTGGATTTGTCTCCTTTTTGCATATCAACCCCTTTGATACTTTTTCAAGATTTGCTATATTTCAGATCTGCTGATCACTGTTTTATTTTCTGATAGGGAACTGTGGCAGTAGTTCCCTAATGGAGGGATATATAGTGCTGACATCAAGGAAATGTTGGCTAAGAGACATATGGATAGATGGCTGCATGTTGGAATATAGGCAGCTGTTGTTAGTCTGATAGTGATTTTTTTAGCAGATTATAGATGAAAGTTCCCTGTGATAATGTTTTCCTCTGCTCCTCAAATTCGGGTGCATCTTTTCCCTCTGATTTTTCCCACTCTCTTCCATGCATGGTGTTGAGGGAAGACAGAATAGCTGTTCCCCATTTACAATATTTATTGATTCACAGGTGGAAGAGGTTGAACTCTATGAAAGGATTTTTCTGTCCTAGTCCTTTCCTCATCCTTCCCCAAATACAGGTTGCTTTTGCACTTGTATAAAGAAAACTGTTTAGGAAGTTGAAATACCTTGGTACTGAACGTGCTAAAGCTGGATTGCCTTTTTGTTCATACGAAGTGAAAAATGGACAGAATATGTCAAACATTAGCACCGGCACAGATAGTAAACTGTTTTGCTTTAACTGGTGAAAGAATGTGCAAAGGGAGTTTAAAATAAACAGTCAAATAATAATCAGGCATTTGCCAGTGTTTAACTCGCTGTGTTAAGTAGATGTAGTATCTCAGGAACCACTGAGTTACATGGTATGTGTATACTGAGAAAAATATCTTGAGGAAATATATATAATGTGCTTGGCTGAGCTATATCCTATGCTTGGTTGAACTGAACAAGTGTGCAGTGCTTCCCCCCACCCTGGCACATACCCCTGCCTGTTCCAGGCTCTACACTGCAGCTCTCTGACAGACAGTCCTCACGTCTGTCCTCACTGCAAGAGATCCAGGGTATTTCTCACTGGCTTTAGAGTGAGCTATGTTATTAAAGGATGGAGAATATGTGTTTTCTTTTGAAGATTTCAGATATGAGAGAGACTTTTTGTTCCACGTTTTTAGGGTTAGTTGCCCTTTTTATTCCTCTCAGTGTCACTTGCTGTTGCATCTTTTATATGCACGGTGATTTTAGGGTTTCAGTCCTACAAGCCTGTGCAGTGAAACAGAAATATTTCTTATCTCCAGTTTTCAGTTTGTCAGCAGTGTGCTTACAAAAAGTCTTCTGCAAGCTAAACCTGAAGCTTGGAACTTGTCCTGGTGTTCTCTAAATGACCATCCGTCAGTGTCCGAGACACACTGCAGTGAAGTGCATAAAATACATTTGTATGTACTTACTTACATGTTTTAAAGCATGAAAATATCTTGGTTTATTCAGCATGTTTTCTAGGAAACCTCGTCAGAAATGACTGGGATAAAAGATAATGGTTTTACTGTCATAGGTGCAAGATGACTAACTCGTGTCACCTGATAATCCAGGAGCAGAGCCAGATGGCCTTGGAGATAGGGAATCATCAGATAAAAGCCATCAGACAGGGTACTACTTTCATTGTAATGCCTAGGGTAATTGTGTAGGAAGGAACAGGAGTGGAAATGCCTTCAGGAGAAGGGAGAGGAAGGACTAGAGCCATGCAGAAGAAAGGACTGATATGTAAAGGTCTGAACCACTGTACGGTCCCCAAAATAGAGATAGGTGAATTCATGTGTTACTTTCATTCACTTGCCTTCAAAATCCTGTATACACTGTACTGTAGTTTTACAGTTAAACATATTATTTGCTTGCTAATTAACCCCCAAATCTCCTTGCAATCGACATATTAATTTAGTTAGTTTGGGCATAAGCTTACAATTTGGGTAACCACCTTAACCTTGTGAGTAACATGGAGAGATGTAAACTGGGTGGACCAACTGGGTTGGACTTGTTGTAAATTTTATTGAAAGAATATTTGAAAAGTAGAAGGTAGAACTTGAGACAGCGAAGATACTGTGTGAGTGGTTTTTTATATGCTGAAATGTATCATTTACCCAGGATACCTTGTCTTCCTTTGTTTTTGCTCTGGGCCTGCAATAAAATGTCTCCTATCTATATTAGTTAGCAAATAGTCCGATGTAATATATGAGAATAGTGGTGCATTATTTCCTCCTGCTTATATGTTTTCTGTATAAAATATTCCAGCAGCAGTGAAATCTTGCTATGTGATTGCATTTCGTTTGGAGACAGTTAGCTGAATAAGCAGGAGGACAAGCAAGTAGTAAGCTGAATGAAGGAAAAAGAAATAAAATTTTACAGCACATTCTTGTTGTAGGAGTGTGCAACACAGAATTGTGTGACTCAAATGCTCAATCTGGTCTTCATGATTAAGCAATAAACAAATTACAAAACAAAGTTATCATCCTTTAAAAACTTGTGCTCAGTTGTGAAAAAGCGAAGTATTTAACATTTCTCAAAGGAAAACATCTTTTGTTACTTGATGTTCACTGGTCGTGTTTTTTAGTTAGCAAAACTGTGTTTGCACGAGAGTAAAATAAAAAACTTTTTCATAGACACTGCAGACATTTTATAAAACTGATTTACTGAATGTGGTTAAAAGGAAACAAAACAGTTAAAATTTGTGATGAAAAGACTGGTGTGCTTTGGTGTAAGGACTGGAAGATACACTTAGGTTACACTTCATGTGAAGTAGCTTGCTTACTTTGCCTAAGTAGAAAAGACTTTGTGTGTTGCATGTTTGTGTCATGTCTGATGTAATGGTGTGTTAGTCCAGGAGTGAGTCTTCTCAGCAGCAAACATGTAATAATATTAATGCTCTGGAGTCCCTTGGATTTTGCTGTTTACATCCAGCAGAGATGTTCCTGTGTGTGTTTTTTTGTGTAAAAACTTCTGAGCATGTAGTAGTTATTGAAGTCTGTCAGGTCGCTGATGTGTGCTCTACTTTCCAGACAAGACTCCCCTCCCAAAAACTTTAAAATGGCAATTTCTTAACCTAAAGAATTTGCATTTTTATAATTGGGATCTTGGTTATACTCAATGTGGGACATACCTGCATGGAGAAAGGAGATGTTAAATTCTTCCTTGCATCTACAACAGTTGCTATGTAGATATTGGCGGTGCCAGTTTCCAGTGTGATTGAGGAGCTGAGAACTAGACAGGAAGTCATTCTTTTCAGGGATGTGTTTGTCAGAGCGTGAAAGGGGCTGTGAGCTCCCCCTCAGCTCCTGGGGCTGGTGTAGAGCCTGGCAGGGGGCACTGCTCTGGTCCTGCACAAGCCTCTTGCCCCTGTCATGGGTCCATGTGGGGAAGAAGTTTCAGCTGGATCTCACAGACCTGTGGTGATGGACCATGTCTGAGAACACTTTAGCCAAAGCCAACGCCCGTCACCTGACATACAGCACCACCTTCGCAGTGGCTGGTGAAGGGGGTCACACATTTTAGAGCCATGGGTTGTGAAAATGAACTCAAATGGTGTGGCCTGGAGAGCCAGTTCCTCTCCTGAACCTGATCCATGTCGCAGGTAGGACATAAATATGGAGGAAAACTCAAAGAGGCTGTTCAGTCCTCCAGGTCAGCCTCCTGCAGCCATGCCTTTCTTGGCAGACGTGCATGCACATCCCTGCACTTGCCAGGGAGTATCTTGCACTGTCCTTGCTGCAGATGGGTGTTGGCCTGGCCTGCAGGGTTTTCTGTGGGTTGTTGCACTTTCAAGTATCCTGCAGACTGACTTAGTTGTCAATAGTTTGAAGCAAAGGTTTGGAGCAGGGTTTACTGCCATGGACTGTCCTTTGCAGTAAACTGTGAGGAGTGATGCTTCCAACGTTTGTTCTTGTTCAGACCCAGTCCAAAGCCCACGGAACTCCAGTGTGATTCAACTTTTTTAACTCTACTGAGCTTTCAGCAAGATCTGTAGTGCCAGTTTAAGGAACAGAATTTCACCTGTACTAGTATTGTACTTCTGCTCTCTATTGCTGATGTAGTGTAGATACAGATGCTGGTAGATGGTTCTTGGCTGGGTTCTCATCTTGACACTTTTGTGCTTAAGAACCTGTAAAGATTTGGGAGTAGATACTAAGGAGCTGTTTTTCTTAAGAGAGTTGTAATATAATACTAATGATTCAACCAGGAACGGACACTTTGTTTGATTCAATCAGGTGGAATATTCCAATGTGTTTGAAATAATTACACAATTATTAATGTGATGCCAAGAAACTTTTGTTAATATTCAGAATAGCATTAGGTTTTAAATAGATAGTGATATCAGTCAAGTGTCTGTATTGATAGGTAACAGCATTGTGTAAATTTGACTGTTGATTCTATTCTAAAAACACACTCTTTATCCTTACTCTTTTAGTACAAAATTACATCTCGTTATGGGTAATATGTCATGTCTCCCTAAAAATGTGATCTTGATTTTCATCCCATGATGATACTTTATTCAATAAATCAAAATCTTCCTCAGCAGTTAGCAACCAACTTATTTAATGGTTATGTCTGAAATGTTGATACAGGGAATTTAGCAGTTAACAGTGTTTATACATTCCAGAAGCATTAACAGGTTAGGTTATACTGGAATTCAGTAAATATCCATGAAACGTGTGGGAGAACTCTACACTCTGCAGCGTCTCAGCAATTGGCTGCCAGACATCCCGTGAAATACCAAATGTAATAATAAAGTTTATAATGCTGATATTGTCAGCAGGCACACATTGTCCATTATCACCGAAAGTGGGGGGAGCAAGGCCTGTTGCCTGATGTTTAGACTGTGGCAGTGGAACACCACAGATGTCCTTATCTCCTGGAGATAGTTTTGTACTGAATCAGTGGGTTTTACACATTCTTGTATATGAAAAAAATGCTCTTCACCTTCTGAGTGTTTCTGAAGAAAATAAAAGGAGGATAGTTTTTATATGTGTCAAGGTTGTTTCCCATTTCTACAATTGAAGCTCAGCAAAATATCCTTAGTAAATCTGTAATTTTCCCAGTAGCTTTTTCCTTTTGGTTGCTGGTTTTCCATTATTGCTGTCTAAAGTGGACATTCTGCTAAAATCAGTAAAAAATGCCATTTACTAGCTACAGTCTCATAGGCAGTCGTGCTGGCTGCATTGTACCTGATGTATTTAGCAGATGTGGGGTGGGTAATGACATAGCAGGCCAGTACTCCTAAAACTAATACTTTTTTTGTGTGTCTCTGCAAAAAAGGTGACATTTTCTCAAAACATGTCTTCAACAGTTTTTTTTTTACTTCTGTTCCTTATGACAAAACATGGACACCAAAGACAGAAGTTACAGCTGCAGTCTTGAAGTTTGAAGTTGTATTTTAGCCACATTACACTGGGTATTACTATTATCATAATTATCTTTTGGTGATTGTGTGTATGTAAATTACATTAAAAGTAAGATCAAGGCATCATGAAATATTGGTATCATAAGTGGAAAAAAGATGAACAAGCTATTATGAGATTTGAAAAAATAAAAAAATGCTTTTTCTTGAATTTGACAGTGAACTGAAACCCACCAATTGTATAACATATTTTTAACAAATATTCCCTTAAAGCTTTGCTGTGGCCATGCCCTCAATGGCATCTCCAGTCTGTCAGCAACTCCATTATAAAATCCTCTTATGAGGATGCAGCTTTAGATTGTTACCTAAATCTCTGCTATTTGGAGTGTTGTATTATCTTGCTTTGCCTGAAAGCAGGCACACTTTTGAAAAGATCTACGTGTTCAAACTGTTTACCTTAACAAATTGTCATAAATATGTTCTTTGATATTCAGGTTCTCCTATTTTCTGGGGCCTGCTTATTAAAAATAATTTCACAAAACCTGCCTTCAGTCAAAAGTGCCTGGTGAATGCTGGTATTTTGAAGTTTAAATAGATCTTCGTACCCTAGATAGTAATATATTTATTTATTATATGTGTCTTTAATGGATCCAAAACTTGAAACCACAGAGCTAAATTCAGGCAGCAAAACTAGGAATATGTGGTTCAAGGAGGCCTAACTTTTGGTAGACATATATGCACTTTTTTCTTTTTTCTTGGAAAAAAACCTGGCAGTGAGAGATTAAGTTCTTGAAATCAGATATATTCATAATCTGTCAGTCTGTGTACTGAACTAATGATTTTTGAACGTATATTTTATGAAGCGTAAGAGCCTATTGGTGCTCAATGAAATACATGGTTCCTTATAGTAGTCTTTCAAATTTTTTGCTCTCATTCATATCAATTCCTTTAAGAAATGTACTTCAGGGCTTTCTTGCACACACTGTGTACCCAGAATATACAGTTTTTAGCACAGTGTAGCTGGATGTTTGTGGGTCTGTTCATTGCCAGCCAGAGGAGGGCTGGGATCACAGGGAACAACACTGTGATTTTTTGCTTTCTTTTTTTTTTTCCTGAGATAGAATAAAACTTCTTGGAGAAGTAAAATTTTCGTATTAAATGGGGTTTTATTTATCTCACAGTATTTAAGGAATTAGGAAGAGGGAATCCCTGTCTGTATCCATGTGGCTGTACCAGAACGTTGCTGCCATTTGATCATTATATTGCCAAAGGAGCCTGAATCTCAGTCAGGCTGGTGTGTGTGTGGAACTGGCAATTACTGGCCTCACCAGGAGAAACAAGACTTAGAATATTTGTGCTTTTTTTCAGTTTGGGTATTATTTACTTTTTGTGGGGGGAGGTTTGTTTGTTTATTTATTTTTTTTTTAATTGTAAGTGCTATGATTTTGAACTTTGGAATGTTGCTGTTTTGACATCGCTTTGGTACTGTGTGCAGTTCTGGCTTTAGGAAAATGAGGTGTAGATACATAATGCTGTAAATCAGGAATTCCTGAATTTTCTCGAAAGGGAAATCAGAGTTTTGTGTACCTTAGTTTTCAACCCATAAAGTGGAGAAGGTAGATATTCTGAGAATTAATGCTTACATGTACAGCTTTGTAATTAGATGATGATGTGTAGGTAATACTTTTGAGGTAGAATTTCTAATCCAGTTTTTGTTTTGCTGTATATGTTTAGCCTTTGCTATGGTTTGGCAACATGTTCTTTATCATTAGTCATTCATTGTAAGAGAAAGACAGTTAAAGAAAAAAGGAATTTGTATTTAAAGTTGTTGAAGGAAGGGGTCTCTTTTTTTTAAGTTTTACAATTCAAAAACTGAAGTGGAGGTTAAACAGCTGCAAAGAAAAAAAATCCTCTTAGTAGTCAAATGATTCTAAATAAAAAAGGAAAGAAAACAAACAATCAAAAATCCTTATCAAGTTCTTTGGGAAACAGAAAAGGAGGAAAAAGTCTAAGGAGAGCCAAAACAGCTAATGTTACAGTTGTCACAATTACTCATATCCTATGCTAGAGCTTGAGGAAGCAAGGTAAAAATGAGCCAAAACTGGCCTTGGATCTCGTGGATATGGCTTCTGCTCATGTCAGTGTTTGCATCTGAGTCTCAGTTTCAAATCTGGCCTTACCCTTCACAAAATCTATGTTTAATCATGCAGTTTTAAATTAAAAATGAAGAGGTTCTGCATACTGTATAAATATATAAATGGGATTTTTTTTTTCAGATATATGCATAAAATTACAAGGACTATTTTTATTAATTATAAATGTTCTTAAATTATATCATATTGTTGTGCTTTATTTTTACACAATTTTTCAAAAATACCTTTCCTGAAATTGTTTCAAATCATACTTATTATATTCAGTTAAATAGATATTTTGCAGACAAATCATATGACCCTTATTTATTAGTTACCTCACTGACTGCATTGAGACTATTTACACGATTGCTGGGTAGGGTCTGCTCCTCCGAAAATTATAATTCATGGACAACATACAGAAATTTTCTTGTATACTTCATGTACACATATAACAAGAAGCATAAATTATATGTAGTGGTAGAGCAATCTGTGTATTTGTACACAGGGAGAATGTATATGTATGTACATCAATGTTTTGTACCAGAATCTTCATTAAGTACCTGTGTAATTTAGTAAGAAGTGGACCACCTTCTTAGGGGGGTTCCCTTCTACGTCCTGGGAGTAATCCTAATATTCCAGTTTGTAAAGTGCTTTGGCTACTTGGCATTTCAGTAATTGCTGCATCATGGGCAAGTTATTTTTGCTTCTTCCCTTAAGTACCTCTCAATTATGCCACTTGAAGCCCAAGTCAGTTGAGAAATGGTCCAAAAAATTTAGCCAAACTTTTTTAAACTCCTGAGTAGTTCTGATATTAATTAGCCCAAGCATTTTTGTGTAAAAAGAGATATTAAGTAATTTTATAGCATATATTATGTATAGGACTTTTTTCTTCTAAGTCTTACACAATTCTGTGTATCGGTATGTGACAATAATCCCATTAAATATAGTAATAATAATCCCATTAAAATGGTTAAAAACATTCCTAAAATGAGTTGTAGAGAACTCTGTTTATCTGTAAAATCTATGGCAATGTGGTTTTGAACAGAAGTTTTGTCATATTTGGTTGAGCTGATCCCAACACCCATGTGTGGTTTTTCATAAGGCTCACAAGTGTCCACTCTGTATATCCTCAGTTTCTGGTTTTCACATTCTTTTTCCCTCAGCCCTCTGCTCTGATTATGTACTGGAGAGCAGTCTTTGTTCCATTGATTTCTGTCTGTCTGCCAAAGAATGAAGTTTGCTCGTCTCGTGCACACGTCTGTCAGTACCGCACCAAGGGGCAATCCCACGAGAGGCAAACTGAAGAAATGAAAACAAATAAGTTATAAAATAAAGTGACAATAATGTGCAGTAGCATAAAGATTGCTTTTGAGAAAGACAGCTAATGACTTGCCCTGTTGGATGGTGTGGGAAGGGTGCGGGTCCTGGCTCTGCACGGGAGGAGAGGATGGGCAGGGTAAGCCGGGGGCAGCCACGGGGAACACAGAGCTGCCTCTTCCTTACACCTTTTCCCTGCTACTCTGGTGCTGGACAGGTCACAGAGCAGGCAGAATTCTGCATATTTACAGTGGGTTGCTCAGTGTAAATAAGGTTATTGTGGGGATCGGAGCACTGTGAGCCAGGGTGCTAAAACCAGGCTCAGAAGTACTGCTGAGTCTGACTGTGTTCCATGTTGCTGCAGACATTAACTGACTGATGTTTGGGAATCTTTTAAATTCCTCAGGAAAAAAAATACAATTGCAGAATATTTCAAAATTTACGTTGTTTTTTTTTAAGAAATTTTTTTTCAAAGAAATGATCCATGCAGCAGAATTTCCATAATGTATTTACACAGACAACTGGTAGTGTGTGTGTACATGTTCTACAGCTACGAATACTGGCCTAATGCAGCTGAAGCATTCAAGTCTCTTTTAAGATTGTAATTGAAGTAACATGATATAAATGTAAACTTTAGCTTAGAGCACACAGAGCATACAAGACAGTTTGACACCTTCATTTCAGCAGTAAGAAATTACCATTGTCTCTTGTTTCTTGCTTCTAGCTTATATGACCAAGCCAAAAAGTAATTACACAATTAGGGTTGACATACTGGTTCCTGTAATATTTCTTGCTGTAGTTTTTTGGTGGCTTATTTCTACTTTAGATTTTCCAGTCCTTTGTAATTCATACCAAGATGTCCATTTTCATTGCAATAAATTTACTCATAAAGATTGCAAGTCTTGCATAATTTAATGATGAAAAGGCAGCATTTCATTTTCTTCAAATGTAGTTATTTGTAGATTAAAGATAAACATTCGTGGAACTAATATGGTTTTTGTAAGAATTTTGTCACCAACTTGAACACTGAATTGTTATGTAAAGGAATGGAAAAGTGTGTAAATAATTACAGGATTGTGCATTCTAAAAAGAAGAATATGCAGCAATGGGCAACTGCTGATCTGGAAGGGAATCACTCTCCATAGGTCATGTAACAGTTTGCTGTATTCTGCATGTACAGAATGGGAGTAAGTGGTGTTTTTCCAGTTCTTGGGGGCACTTGATAGTGAGCACCAGTCAGTGTCTCTCAGAGCCAGGGGGGACCAGCTCCAGGTATTCAACAAGAGCAAGTCAGATTCAGTGCAGCCCTACCACCCATCTGGTCCTTGGCTCAGCTTGTTTCCCTGTCTGTTCCTCATTTCTGGGGTATGTAATGCAGTTTCAGAGTCCTGTAATTCTGTACCTTCATGACTTGCTCTCTGTTGGAATAATCTGGGACAGTTATGCTTTATCACTTGCTTGATTATGTAGTTATTCTTGGGACTTTTCTGGGATGATGTTAAAGCAGTGCTATATGATATTGTTAATTTGTTCGGGGGGGCTTTTTGATTTCACAAAATATTTAACAGCATAATTCTGTGCTTTTTGACCATTCTTGCACTGTATCTTAATCCTCGGAACTCAGGAATGATAATGGGACAGAGATCCTGGGTGAGTTTAGGTGCAGGGTGAGGCATCTGCTGCAGATTGAAGTTGTCCTTCACTACCACAGCTAAACTGGCTGTTCAAATCCCTTGTCGAGGGGTTTCCTGGCTTTTGATGTGGACATGGGAGCTTCATCTCATCTTGGAGCTGAGTGTGTCATTATATAAAATACAATGGAGGGCTGGGAAGGAAGTATAGTGAGTTTGCTGGTGACAAGCCAAGTGGAGGGGGGTTGCCAAGTATTAATCATTTCTATAAAGCTGCATCCACTCTTCAGCCAAATGAATCTGTTCTGCCTTGGTTTCTCACAGTGACAGCATCAAGATAGCAGTAGTTTTATAACAGAGTTGTCTTTTTATGTGCTTTTTACATTCTTGCTACCTCCTTATATGTCGAGTACCCTTGGGAAGGGACCACGCACCTTCTTGAATTTTCCTGTACGAGTTTACCAGTTAGGGAAGATTACATATGTACAGGTATAAAATAGACTTTGTGCTCTTTAAAACTAATTCTTCCTCTCCCAGCCCTTCTCTCTGAGATGTCACTGGGTTGCAGTATCTTCTCTGCAAATCAAGGCTTGCAACTTTCAGCGGCCCTGTGTTACAGGGAACATTTCTACAGGAAAGACAAAAGGAGAAGGATGCTTCTTGTAATGGGCTACCGCTGTTTCAGCCAGTTATTCTTTTAACTGGAAAATGAGAGTACACATAGAGGCTATTAAATCATTAATTACAGCATGTACTTCTTTCTCTAAACACAGACAAAACACCCTTAAGAGGTACCAGAAAGAAATAACTTTCCCTAATTTTAAAACTAAGTGCAGGATATGAGGTATCAAGCAGGAACCGTGCACAATGTTGTATTTTTTTTCTGATGGAGTTTATACCAGCATTGTCCTTAATTATTCTTGATGTTGTGCCCATTACACCATTAGCTTCTTCGGAGGACAAAGATAAGTTGCCAGTATCCACAAGAGCAAAGTGTGAAAGCATTTAATTATTGATATCTCAGTAACCAAGGTTCCAAAATGACGTTGTCAAAATCCATAATGATCAGACAGAAAATGTATCAGCTTGTTGTTGAAAAATATGGCTCAGACTGTGTGGGATCGGAACATGCACAATTTCAAAAAATGAAACCGCCGGTTTCCTGCATTTCCACTATGTAACTGCTTTACCCAGTATTTTCTACTCTTGAAAATTCTTATTGTTAATATTCTGCTCATTCTTCATTTTAATTTTAGCCTTTTCTTGATTGTTAATCTAATACATACATTTCACTAAATGAACTCCTGCGTTTTCACCAGGTGGATCTGTAAATCAGCTAAACGGTCAAGCAGAGTCTGAACGTTATAATGGTCTGTGTTCTCCATTTCTTTAAAATACAGATTTCATTAACAGAATATGGCTGTTTAATACATATTTTCTTTGTATCTTGAATTAAGGATTTCTTTTCTCCCTCCTGCTGAAAGCTGTGGGAAGAGTACACAACTCTGGGAGAAATCATTCCTCTGCACACAATTTCTGATTGCAACTTCCCATGGTTGGAGGTGGAGGGTCGGGGGGAGGTAGAGGAGCACCCGAGGGAAGCTGCAAGGACCAGCTGCCAGAGTGCTGTGGTTGTCTGTCCCTGCTGCTGTGCTCCTGGTCCTCTGCCCTCCTGCCTGGCCATGAGCAAAGGATGGAAAGCATTCAGGAGGAGGGGACAGCTCATTGTGATTTTGCCAGCGTTGTGTGCCATGGATTTACACCTGGCAGGCTGTGATGTGTTGCATCAGGTCACCCCTGGAAAAGAGCTTTGTGGCACTTGGCACCTTTCCCAAGCCAGTGCAGTTTCTCATAGCCAGTGATCTCCAGCCCTGCCCTGTCTTTCCAGAGCGGGCATTGCACAGGTTCCCTTGGGTTGTGCCACTGATGTGTTGCTGTATTGCTTCTCTTCCCTCTCCTGTGTCATAACTACCTGCTGCTGGGGCATGTGATATCTGGGACCTCAGGGAACAAGTGAGTTTGTAAACAAATAAACCAGAAAAGTTACCTGAATATATATTGAAGTAATTAAAAGTTACTTGAATGTATATTTAGTCTACAACCAAATTAAAAAAAAAAATTCCCTTGCTGAAGTGCTATTTACCATTAATATATTTAATTAAAAGATACTTCTGTGTTCCATTTTTCACTCTCTCACAGGTGCCAGAGCTTTCATGTTTATTAATAGCATTAGATCAAATAATGCAGATGTTTGATTTTAGACGCTAGGATATGTTGCAGGTTAATCTTTCTAGAAGGATACACTAACACTATTTTGGCTTCTTTTTTGCCATGAAGTGTTTTATGAACTAATTTCAAAATAGGGATACTAGTGTAAGAAAAAATTACATTTCAAATTTGCTTCTGCTTTGAAGGTTTTTTTTTTTTATGTTTCCAGCAATGGATCTTAATGTGTAAGATTTTTTCCATAAAATTGTTACATTACAGGGTATGCATTTCAGAGAGACAAAGCTATTTGGGATTCTTTTCTTACATGTACTAGAGGTTTTACTTTCTTTATTCAGTAACTATGCCTCACAGCTTAAATAGCTGAAATGTGGGTATTTAATTTGTGCTGCAGTGCTCTTTCTGAACTTGCTGCTGTTACAGGTACAGAGAGATGCTTACAAAATGAGAGGTCACTGCTGCAATACTCCTGTGCAAGGCATATAATGTAAAAGGTGTTTCTATACAGGAAGTACTGCAGTTGGTAACTGGAAATAATTTGGTTTTGTTTTTGAGAAATAATGTTCAAGAACTGTGATTTATTTTTTTATTCTTTTTTTTTTTTAAACAACTAATTGATGATGCCTGTGTAATGTTTAGAAACATCTCATCAGCATTTGTCTTAACCATCCCTGTGAGAAAAATATTCTCATAAAATTATGATTTCTTTGCTTTCTTTCATACTAGAATATCAAAATCAGCTCATTTGTCTGGGATCATTCTTTGTACACCCCCAGAGGTTTACTTTCTTCATGATCTCCTAAATGAACAGTACAATGTACTTTTCACCAAAAGCAAATATGGCCCTTGGTTTTAAAACTTCTCTTTCCCTACCTCTTCAGTTTTCTTTGAACTTGTAGAGTCTAGGAGATTAGTAATTGGTGCTATGTGGGTAGTGCTGTGTGATAAAGGAATGGACTGTTCATAGAATCTAACTGCAGTTACCACTTCTGCATTATTTCTTGTGTTTCCTTTGATGTCCAGTACCTTGACAGAGTGTAGGGGTATTACAACAACTCTTTATGTCTGAACCTAGTGTTATTCTTTATGTTTATTTCAGTGCTAATCAGAGGCCCTGCTCAGAACCAAAGTCCCCTTGCACTAAGTACAGCTGCAAACTGTATAAGGACATGGGCCTTGTCTTGAAGAGCTTGCACAATAATTTAATTTAATTTAATTCAACATTAATTTTCTCTAAATGTTACCTTTTTTTCTTACTTACTGAAAATAAATACGTAAAAATACATATAAATACGTGATGTTATATAAAAAATATAACATCATGTTCTGAGGAGAGGTGGAATATTTTGACAGTGCCCATTGCCTCAGCAAAACTTCCTGCAGGGCTTTTGTGCCGTGTTCAGCAGTTCATTACCTGGCTGTAAAACTCTGGGCTGAATGCTGGTAGGAGACAGTTTGAAAATCCTGTGTTGACTGCTGTCATTTTGTAGCCAATTTGAAAGGATTTTCCTACTCAAATCACATTTTAATTTCACTAAGAATTGAGCATTTAACTTCTATGAGCCTTTGAAAACCTCAACTTCAAAGGGAAAAGTCAGTTTTTAAAAACACACAAAAGGTGAGGTTTATGTGTTTTAGATGAATGGTTATGTACATGGAGTTTATAAAAAAGGATCCTGATTTTTATAAACCATCATGTTTCAGTTCTTGCTGTGCACGCTGTTTGAGTAAAGTATGAAAAGTAATTTTATTTTTAACCAGAAAGCTTGGCTTATGTAAGTATGGTAGTACAAATTCATTAGTCATTGCTGCTGTCCTGGTTTTGGCTGGGATAGAGTTAATTTTCTTGCTAGTAGTTGGTACAGTGCTGTGTTTTGGATTTTAGGATGACAATAATGTGGCTAACACACTGATGTTTTAGTTGTTGCTAAGTAGTGCTTACCCTAAGTGGAGGACTTCTCAGTCTCCCATGCTCTGCCAGTGAGGAGGGGCACAAGGAGCTGTGAGGGAGCATGGCCAGGACAGCTGACCCCAACTGGCCACAGAGATATTCCAGACCACAGAACATCATGCTCAGTGTATAAACTGGGGGAGTTGGCCACGAGCCAGCGATCACTGCTTGGAAACAGGCGGGGGCTTTCTTTGGGTTTTGTTTGATTTTTCTCTCTCTTTTTGTTGTTGCCTTATTATTATTATTAAATATTCCCACTCAGGGGTTTTACCTGGTAGAATTCTCCTCCTGTCCCACTGAGGGTAAGAGCAAGTGTCTGTGTGGGACTTAGTTGCCAGCTGGGGTTAAAGCACGAGTGCTGTTGAGGCCCAGTTTTGGGTAGCTCTGGTTCATACCTGGAACAGTCAGTGCAGGCAGATGGTGATGGGAACCATGCACATGTTTTTGCTCTCTCCACACCTTCTACTCCGTGGTGGACAAAGCCAACCCTGATCCAGAGAGCAGGGTCCTAGTTCTCCTGCATTCCTTGGAAGGCAGGTGGAGCGGAACAGGCTGAAATCAGTGTTTCTGCTGAGAACTGAAATCCATCCGAGGATGGATTTGTCAGTGGTGTTGTGCTAGCATCAAAGGAAACCTGAAAAAGTTGAAGTTTTTTTTCAACCAAAAAATTTTTCTGATAATAAGCATGGGAAGACACACAGACTTTTTGTCACCTTTGTCACATGTTCTTTCTGGCATGAGGAGACCACCTGCAGCACTTGTAGATTATGAACACTGTATATTGCTTTTCTTTTTCCTAGGTACTTTCAAAACGTCAACAATAACTGCACTTGTGTATCTTATTACTACAGATGATTGCTAAGAATTTCTTAAGCATTAATTAATTATAACATCCCAATATGAAAGCCAGATTCTGCATTAGTATGCAATTCCATTAAAATCCGTGGAGCTGCTTTTAAACCTACAAGGGACTTGACCCAAAGGTGTATGGTAGAGCTTATTGGTTATTTCAGTAATTACAGAGCAAGAGAAGGTGAAAGGGATGAAATGAGTTGGCTGAAGTCATGTAGCAGATCAGAGTTTGGAGTAAACTTGAGAACCCTGGCTCTCATTACAGAGTTTTTACTGATGTCTCTGGTAGGGTTTTCTTAGATTTCTGACTATAGTAATGTAATATAAAAACTATTAATGTTTTATTCAAGTTTTTTACAATTTCTGGAGCAAACTCCTTAAGCTTTCTGTGGAGGACACAATAACAAGTGTCACAGCTAAACTCTCATTTCCTTTCTGCATTTAAAGCTTCTTTCAAGTCACTTTCAGAAAATAACAAGAAGGATCCGCAATTTTTTAACCTCTCTTGATAATAAAATGAATCAATGTATTTCTATGTTTATGCTTCTTAAAAATAGACCTGTATGTTGAAAATCATTTTGCCTTCATTTGTTTTGAGAATAATTACCTGAGTATCTCAAGGAACCTTTGGGAGAAAGCTTACAGAATAGGTAGTGTACAGTGGTGGTCTTAGTTGAGACACTTTTACTAAATAGGTTTGTATATAAGTTAATTTTCAATGAACCCATAACTTGAGTATTTGGCAGCAGGGAAAAAAGCATTTGTCTGTTATTTTGCGACTGGCCCATTGCTCTAAGTGATGGTCAGGACTCTTGGAAAGAATGCTAAAAACAGGCAAGAAGATAGAACCTTTCAGCATCCAAAAGGCAGACTTTTTCAATATAAAATAAGGAAATATTGCTTCTCCCAAGATGAACCTAAAGGTGAATTATAGCCAGGTACCAAATGGAAAATTGTGCATTCCCCTGACGTCCTTACAATTTTATTACAGAATCCAGAGTGATGTCTAATTTAAAAGAAGTTGTCCATTTTTCCCGTGACTTCTCAGGAACATTTTTTTTCCTTTGACTTAAGCTTAGTATTTTCAAGCAGACCAATTTTGCTATTCGTACAAATTGAGAGGAGGGAGCAAAGGAGGGGCTAAAAATAGAGCTTATAATGGAACCTGTGTATGTTCTTAACCATGGTGAGACACTTATCTGTCCATTATGTTGTTGACTAATGTTAACTTCTGTGCTGCCTTTGTAATGTATTGCATTAAGCTAAATGAAGCCGTTGTGTGATTCATCAAGATACAGTCACACAGGTTGCCTGGCTATTTGCTCTTGTTAGAGTTAGATGTGGTGGACTTTAATAGCTGTGAAGGGCTCATGGAGTTACTCAGGTCAACAGTATCTGGGTTTGTGCCTCATCCTGGAGTCTTTCCATGCTCCAGACTTGTACCAGTTTCATGGAAGTTGCACAAGTGTAACAGCTGCCTGCTGAGGCTCCTAAACACTACCTGAATAGGTGTTCTCAGAGCAGGTCCCCAAGTCGTAAACTCACCTTTTTGATGGGTAGGGTGGATTTGGGGATCAGTGTCCCTATGGACATGGTGTGTGGGAGAGGAGACTCCAGTGTGTTCCCCACCAAACTGCTCCATGGTCACTGGGACCTGCCACAGGGCATGGGCTGCTCTTGCCTCCCCTGCTGCACCCCAGCCCTGGGGAGATGTGACCCTCCACAGACCTGGGCTCTCCTCTATGAGCAGGGAGATGAAAAGCATGGTTTGCCTTAAGAACTTTTGTTAGGTGTGCATATATGTGTTAAAAGTCTGTAAACAAGTATTACATGAATGCTCTGCTGGCTCCAGGCAGGGTTTGCAGGGAGAGGTGGTATCAATACTGTGCTGTCTCAGAACTCCTTCCACTTATATTCAAATCAAAGTAACACCCGGTGGCTCTTATCCTTTTAACGTAAAGTAGCAATAATATCCTGGACCACGCTTTGAAAAAGTCCTTCAATACAGTTTTAGGAAGTGCAGGCTGTGGGAGGAGGCAGACACAAGCCTGGGCTGCAGCAGAGTTCTGAGTTTTGTGTAAATGCTGGATTGTTCTTTCTGAAATTTCATGATGTTTTCCAAACAAGGCTGTTATGTGTGTTACAGTAAGGGATGTATTTTATACATAAAGCTGTGGTTCATATGTGCAGTTTTCTGTTCTGCAGCATGTACGTGAAATCTCTCCCTTCATCTCCTCTTTATCAAGGTGCATTAGGGAAGGCTGGCACCAGTTCTCTATCAAGGCAGATCGTGATTCAACCAAGATAAGCAAGGAAATTTAAAATTCAAATATTAAACTGCCTTTATTTCTTGTGGCACAGTGTGTGTCCTGAGTTAGTGAGTCTCTGCCCCTCCAGACGAACTTGTACATTGTGTAATTTAATATGTGCTGTGGTGCTGGTAATCCAAAATTCCTGAATTTTATTGTTTGCATTTTTTGTTTGGTTTTAAGTTTGCTGGAGTGCTGCAATGGTATATAAGGACTTAGGATCCCTTTTGATTCCCCCCCCCCCCGAAAAAAGTTATTCTTTTAGAAGATTATTTAGAAGATTGAAAAATAAATTTCTTTAATATTTGTGGGCACATTTC
>WEIV01021483.1:43834-48834 GCA_013390005.1 Calyptomena viridis
TGTTCTTATCTCGGTGTTACATGCCTGAGCATCTTTGGTGTGAGCTGAAGATGAGTAGCGGTAGCGTGGCAGGAGTGGGAGGGAGCCTGCGGATCAGAGAGGCACGTGGGTGCTGCGTGCCCCGCTCTTCCATCTAGGTACTCCAGTGACACGTTGATGTGTTTACTCTCGGGGCAGTTGGGGAGTAAAAGGCAGCAGTGGGTCCCTCCCAGTCCTGAGGAAGGGGCTGTGCTCTCCGGCGCTCGGCCGTCACAGAGGGTAGCGGGGGGCGATAAACAGATGAGTCAGCCCTCTGCGTCCAGGTGCCTTACTCATTTCCTAGATGCCATGCTGCAACACATTCAGACATTCATCAAGTTACCAAACACTCTACAACAGCAACAGAAAGTCAATGAAGGTTTATATGTCATTGCTAGTTTCCTGAGTATCCAGGGAGTGATTGACTGCATTCACATTCCCACTGTGGCACCAGTAGATAATGAGATGTATAGGAGCAGGAAGCCTTCCCACAGCATGAACATGCAGGTAGTGCATGGTGCCAGGAACGTTATTACAAATGTCCATGCCAAATATCCTGGATCCTAAACAAAATGCTTTCATATTTCAATATCGAGCTAGATAGTGAAATTATGGTTGCCTAGATATGGACAGCTGCTTTGGTAAGTATTTTGTAATTTGTAGATTAAATATTTTTTATGTAACTGATAATGGCTTATTAAACAGCTTACCATTTCATTAACATATATTCATTGATGTTGCAGGTGATAGTGGCTTTTCTTTGAAGAATGATTTTATGGTCCTTTTTTTAGAAATCTGCCAAATTTTAGGGCAAATAAATAGAGTGCAGTTAAGTACCTGGTTGGAAGAACTACTAGAAATTGTTTTGCAATTAATTATTTTAGTTTATATGCATCATAGAAGTACATTTCAGGTTTTACTCTTGGCACTACTTTAGGTATCAAAGAGCCATTGACAAAGTCAGATGTTACCTGTAAGAGGAATGTTGGAAGGCTTTGGACAGACTCCAAAATGGACACGCCTTTGCAGCAGTACCTGAGAGGAGTGGGAGAGGGAGGAAATTGTCTGTATTTCTTCCTGTGAAAAGTGACTATTTAGCTGGAGGAAGATCACCAAATATGATAGAAATTATGGAGAGAGAGTACAAAGGAGTCACCTGTAACAAAGCAGGGTGTTTGGTGAGCCAAGTCTGAGATACCTGTGACGATGAGTCAGGGTTTGGTGCCTGAACACCAATCTGTGTTGGTTTAACTGAAGTCTTGCTTTTAAACCAGTTTAACTCTGGTAATTTTCATAACAATATAGCACAACTTGCATTGTATTAAATCAAAATAGAGCATTCTTGTACTGAAATAAGGTTGGCACTTGCTGCAATGTATCTGTAACTGTTTAGAAATAAGTCGTAGCTGGAGAAGTGCAGATGGATGTGCAGTTGGATGTGAGGAAATGTTCCCTTTGCCTTTAAAAAGTCTGCAGGGTTCAACCAAGCAGTTTGTCCATCCTTGTCCAAGGATAGATCTGTGTGCATGAGCTGCCTTTGGTTCTATTCTGCAGAACTAGCAGAGGGAGAAAGTACCTTTTGAGAATGCTTTTCAATTAACTTCAGCAGTTTGTGTCTGGGATTAGCCATCATTGTGCTGCTTCACTTTCTTTAATGTAACTGATGAGCGTGTTTTCTAACTGATGCTTTCCTTTTAGCCATGCCCTTTTAAATTTAAACCTTAGTACATTATCCCATGCGAACAAGAGAAACTCTGTTCTTTAGGATCACTGTTGTATAGTTTATTTATCTGCCTTCTCCAAAGGGGGTCAGAAAGCTCTGTTATGAGGAAAAAAACCTAATCCTATTAGTGCTTGGACTGAAAGGTATTGGTGGAACTTGTGGGGCAATTTTCTGTCTCTAAGGGTCTTCCTTAGTGATAAGATTGTAAAAATAAGATGCTCTGTGTGCTTTTTGAATGTACTCTAAAAGAGGTAAATTTTTATTGGAAAAATACTGATAAAAGCTAAGGACTCTTGTTTTCTTATGTTTAATGTTTCTGGCTGAGTTGTGGAGTTAATGTCCAAGATGGTTCTTTTTATAAAAGCAAGCCACATTCTTGGTTGGTTTGAAAAGCAGGAATAGGTGAGGATGGTCCAGGTCACTCTGTAGCAGTAATTGCCTAGTGCCTGTTTTCGCTCCTATCTCTGCTGAGGATTTCTGGACTGTAAAAACTCAGACGGGGGGTTAGTGGTCTATGTGTCTTTTCTTTTTTCAGTAGGTGTCATTAAGAAGCTAAACTTTGTAATAAAGAAGTGTAGTTGAAAGAATTGTGCTCTGTTGAAGGCACCCTTTTGTGACGCATTGGAAGAATAGCGTGTGCTATTGCAACAGGAAAAGGCTGCCTTGCCAAATGTACTTGAATTTTATTAAGTCCTACCATCTGCTTTCTTTGTCATACCCTCAAGTTCATGAGAAAAAGATCTAGGTGTTTTCCATCTTTAAAAAATTCCTAACAATTCCAATTCTTTGTTTTTATTTCTGGTATTCCTTTGTTGCTGCTTCTTACTGATACCCAGATCACTTGTGTTTCTCATTGTAGGCATGTCTGAGAACATTGTTTTCAGTTGTTTTCTGTGTAGTGTCAGTGGGATCTGTCTTCAAGGAACTGGAGATTTGTGGCCTTCTGTTTCAAGCCACTTCCAAGTTTGATGCAAAATATTTTCCCCATTTTGAAGGCCACGGGACAGGCTCCATTTTGTCCAGGTTGTTTTTGGATGAGCAGACAAAGTATGTTGCAAGGATGGCAGGCAGCGTGTGTTTCTGTGAAAGAACATGCCGCTCTTCCTTTGTTTTAAATGCTTTTTTAATATTTTAGGGCTTGTCTACAGAGAGAGATTGTATCATGTTATGGTAGGGTGGCAATTTAAAGTAGCAATTTTGAAATGAATTAAATTAATTCAGAATAAAACATTCCTGTTCTGGCACAAATTAATCATGAATAATTAATTACAAATAATTAATGAGGAGTAACTATTTGGTATTTACAAGCCCTTAACAGTTTTTAGCTCTCTCTCAGCATCTCTGTCAGAGATCTGTTTACTGGCAGCAGCACATCAAGCCTGGATAAGACGAAGTAGAACGAGTAAAAAATGAAGACTTCTGTATCACAGAATCTTAAGGGTCTGTTGTTGTACCCAAGGAGGTTGAAAATATGTATTTTGCTCACTAGTCATGTTGGTTTTGCAGTTTCTCCATAGCGAATGCTTGTAGTGAATTATGGACCAACTGTCAAATATTTTGCAAGAGGAAACAGGTAACTAATTTTGTGACTTTTTCCACACTGTTGTGGAGTGTGTTGAGAAGTGTTTTGTAGAGGCAGAGGAGGGCTGGGGTGCTGTGCAGAGCAGAGGGACTCCTGCAGTTGGGCAGTTTTTTTCTTCTGGCCCAGTGCTTTGAGTAGCATTGCTGTGAACCTCTCCGTGGTGAAGACAGAGGAAAACATCATGAATGCTAGCTGGTGGAAGATTGTGTCTAGGAAGAGGAGTTTCAGCTGAGACATTGTAAAGAGGTTCAGGCCAGTGGCCAAACAGCTTGTTAGTGTCAGGGTATGTGGACTCATGTGGGCGTGGAGGGATCAGAGCAGCACTTTGGATGTGCTCTGCTCCCTGCATATGTGTACATGCACACAGTGTGCTTTCCTAGAGATGTGAAGGCATTGGAATGGGGTATACGTGCCACTCGGAAAAATACCAAAAGACAATCAACATCCTGACAGTTGGCTTGTTGTCATCCTTCCCAGACCCCCCTCTCATGCCTAAGCCCCCTGGCAGGAGAGAAAGGGCTCATACATTTCCTCTATTGTTGCTTTATTAAAGATACAATAAACTCTCTCCATGATTTTATCTGTTTGTTGTAATGTCTACCAGCACTGCGTTCAGATAGGCGCTCGTGCGCAGAGGTGGAAATGAAGTATAAACCTGATTCCATTGTTGGGATGTGCTGCCAACACAGCACTTAACCACCACCCACCACTGACAAACAGTCTGATGGTCACATCTGCACGTCAGTCCCATAAAAGGAAACCCTGAGACTGTCAGTGTGTGAGGCAGAGCATTAGTGATTTCAATTCTGTTTTATTTTCAACTTGAAATGGAGGAAAACAGACAAAAAACAAATAAGAAAGCTAAACAGTTGCGTGAGAGCTAGCAATTTGCTGGGCTCCAAGTGACAGACACTGCATTATCATAATTGTCTCCTCTACATGATAGGACAGTAAAATAATAATGTCATTTTATTTATAGCTGGGGTGCCCCCTTTATGAGAGTCATACAAGTTTCTGCCAAGTGGAGTAGGTCAAATGACATCTTTTGATCAGGCCTGTCCAAAGAGATCAAAGATGAATGGCAGGTAATGGATATCCAATGACAAACCAAATCTAAAACAGAAATAAGGCTGCCAGAGTCTGCCAGTTACCCATTAAAGGCTCACCTAACTAAGGCAGGCTGTTTGACATGTTAGCCGACCACCTAAATCAGCCAAGCGTAGGTGCTAAAATTGTGTATTATCATTGGAAATGGCTATTATTTCCTCTGTAACATTTCTGTTAAGGCTTTGTTTGTGTAGGGCTGACCTGCAGTCACAAGAAGTGGAGTCCTGGGTGAAGCAAAGCCTTCAGGCTCTCAGCAGGTCATAGCTGTTCATAGGCATTATCTAGTTTTAATTGTTTCTTTCTAATAGAGAATTGACATCTTCTTTTGATTCTACAAAAAGCTGCTTTTATATTCTCTGTAGATGAAGTCCTGCATCTTTTTATCATCAGAACATGAGATGAAAGTCTATAAGCAATGTCATTGTGTTTCCTTAACATGGAGAATAATTTGGGCAATATCCATAGGGGAATTCTGAATGAATCTTCTAGCGTTGAGGGTATTTTTAAGACTGTTTTCTTAGGTGTGAAGCATCTTACATTTCAAATTTTTACCTAAATGTCATGAATACT
>WEIV01021483.1:53834-92274 GCA_013390005.1 Calyptomena viridis
TCCATTTGCTCTTAGTTTGAGACTCCTGCAAAGCTGTTACTTGAAAATACCTGTGCTGGCTGCAGGAGCACAGAGATTGCCATCTTACATGTATATTTAGTCTTTGGTTATATTATTTCAAGTGTTATGTAGCTATGATAGCATGAAAGAGATACCCCTACCTGATACAGAGATAGATATTACATCATTGCTGCTATAATGCTCTACTGCAAAAGGACTTTTAAAGGATTTCTAATGATAATGAAAATATTCTGATACAGCATTAAGGATTTTGCTGCTGAAATGTGTTTAATGTAAATATGCTGTCAGATACCCTTCAAGTAATTGACAAGAGCAGATGATTAGCAGTGTTCTCAATAGTGTTTTTGCATAATCTTACATTTTGACAGAACTCTTCAGCAGCTTTTTATTGTCAGTGCTCTGCAATCAGTAATACTTTTTCCTTGACATTTACTTTGTCATTATAAATCTTGTAAGTGGTCATTTAACTTGTTCAGTCTGCATGTAAGAATATCATTACTAACATGTTTGAAAAATGTCTTCCTGTTGAGGAACTATTGTGAAAGTAAACTTAAAAAACCCCTAAATAAAGTAGGTTGATGAGTGACTTTATGAAATAAATACCTGTCTGCGAGCATATTTGTGCACATTTCAAGGATGATTTTAAAATTCTCTCTTACTGAACATTTGCTGTAAGTCATCAAATTCAACTTGGTTTTTGGATTGTTTTAATCTTTTATTTTTTAATGTAATACTATTGTTCAGTTATGATCATTTACATCTGACTGACCAAAATTAAACTCTTATGATCCATAAGCATTCATAATTACATACTGCATGTAACATTAATAGTCAATATAATAAACCTTCATCTTTATTGAAGCATCTCTTGTTTCTACAGCAGTTCTTTAATCTATCTCAATAGATTTCTAGTGTACAGCTCATATAGATTTGGTCAGTGACAAGGGTTAGAGTAGTCTTGTAGAACATTTACTTGTAGCTGTGAAAAGCCCACATTCATCAGAGGATTAGGTCGATCAGATTGTACCAGGATCAATGGAAGGACTGTGTGATCCCTCTTAGGCTGTAATGTGTTCACCTTCTTTGGAGAGAATTCACATACACACACATTTCTCTGTCTTAAAGCCATTTATCTCAGAATGTCAAATTGCAATAATTAACCATTATTGATCTTAAATTCAATTAACTTCATTAACACAGGTCATGATGAGGGTGCTTGTAAGGGAAAGGCTCTTGACAAGTGTCTTTTCTTATATGACATTGAATGTTCACAATCATGCCTATAAACTATTCATACTGTGCCACAGGAACATCTTTTAAAAATGACAGGAGTTTGGTTGGTGGCTCTGAAGCGACATTTTAATCCCCTCCCCCTCGTCTTCTAGTTCTCAGGGTTTTCTAGCAAATTTCCTATTCAGGAATCAGTGAACCATTTGTTTCCAGCACATTATCTTAGTGTGGTATTATAGCAAACCCCACCTATTGAAATACCCTTCAGTTCAATAGCTAGTGCTAGATAGAGACTCGTTTACAAAAGTGTATATTAGTATAGTTAGCAAATGAGTGAAATGAATATTCAGTGCTTCTTTTTGCTATACATACAAAATGAGCTGGGGCCATCTTGCAGAGATAATCCTTAGAATTTCTGCTTTCTTCAAATTCTAAGATTCATATTGCAGTCAATAGTTGTTTTTCTTAAATGAGGGCTGAATAACAACTGTGAAAGGACACAAAGCTTTGTTGGCCCACAGTGAACTCCTTTTTTAATAGAGGAACTTCATTATAAGTGCAAGTTCACAATAGCTGAAATTGTGATTGAAATCATTTGGGTTTCTACTATACCATTCATACAGATGTATGGAGTTTATTGTAAGGAGGCACTGCAACCAAAATAGCTATTGAAATCACTCTATAAAGGGCTTCAATGGGAGTTTCCAGTTTGCAAGAAAAATGAAGGATCAGGCTGAAGGTCTTTTGGTACATTTTGAATGTCTTAACCAGCCATGATCATTTACAAATAAATTGCCAAGTAGAATGACTCACTGTAATGTATTGAAGCATTTTAAGTGAAACCTTGATTTTTAAAAACTTCACAGTGGATGTGGCTGCTCCAGGAGCGTGTGTTAATATTAGTATAGCTAAGCACAAATACAACACCAGACTCTAGTTACTGTAAAACTTGTAAGACGTGGACAGATTAGGAACAACCAAATATGTGGGAAGAGTATAGGAAGTAAGGTGTAAGATTTTTTCTTCGTCTAAAGAAAAGCTAAACCATAATCAGAAGATTCTTGAGAAATGTGGATAAAGAGAAATTATAACATCGGTTTTGTTCAGAAACAGATTTCTGTGACAATTAAATGATCGTTTTGTCACTACATTTGCTGTTTCCACTCCACTATACAAAGCATTTACTGAGAAGAGGCAGGACAGAAGCAGGATGGTTTGATTACTGCATTTGAAGAAACTGAAGTTCCTGTACAACATCTGTTTGCTCAGTGAAGGATTATAATAATTAAGAGCTATTAGAGCCATATTGAGAACTTTTATGCTCATGCCTGCTTTTCCTGGAGTTGGCTGTGAATCTTGTATTAGTTTATGGAATGCCCTGTGTGCTTTTCAGTGATTAAAAGATGCCACCCAAATGGCTGATATCAAGCAGAGATTGTGTCTTTGTGTGTTTTGGTACCAATTCATACAGAGAATTTGGCTTTGTCTTACCGAGATGTTGACAGTGACTTTTATTTAAGAAAAAAAAAACCAAAACAACAAAAAACCAAAAAGCAAACAATTTTTTTCTTTGAGGATTCTGGTAAATATTTTTGTCCATTTGAGGAAATTGTAATTCTGTGCTTAGAAAAATTCTACAGAGTCCAAAAAACAATTAGGGCTAGTGTAATGTTAAGCTGTTTTTTCTCTGCTGATGAACTGTTATTTCCCACTGTTATGTGTGCTTGCATGGAGTGGGAATCTCCAGCAAGTCTGTAGTTCTTCACACCAAGCAACTGTCTTGGAAACCAAGGAAAAGCTACTTTTGTGTCTTACTTAAAGTGGATCACATCTATTCATGCTGAATAATTTATACAGCAAAAGTAGGTGTTTTTTTTTTTCCTGTTACTAATGCACATGCTAATTGTATTTGTTAAGTTTATTATGAAAATTTTGAGTCTCTGGGGTGCTTGTGAACTGTTTGCTTCACCAGTTAGATCCTGATTCCCCAATCCCTGGTATTGTTTCCCTTTTGTGGCTGGGTAGCTGACCCTTAACCACCTCATGGATAGTGAGGAACTTCATGCTCCTTGGAATGATGTTCATTTGTAACATGGGTGTACTTGGAGGAAGGGCATCCTTTTCCTGGGAAGGTGGAGGAGTGGGGAGGGGAGAAGAAAGAGGGTGTTACATGAATGTTGATGAAATGGGAATACTAGACCCTGAACTGACTCAAACTGAGCAGAAGTTGAGAATTCCCAGTGAGTGCTCACTGTCTCTGTTACTTATTTGCCCACTTGGTCTGTCCTAATGCTGCTTGTGAAGGGCTGTTTATGTGGTGACAGGGAGGCCAAGAAGGTTTTTTTCCTCCCTTTTCAGCAGAATCAGCCAGACATTCCAGGCATATGCCCATAGGGGCTGTTCAAATCTGTACTCCCCCAGAGTGCAAAGGGGGAAGGAGATAGATTCCACAAAATACCATAGCAAGGAAGGTCGTTCTGTTGTCATGGGAGTCCATAATCTTTATCAGCCCTTCCACTCAATTACTGTCACCCTGCATTGCTCCTGGTAATGAACTCTGGCCACACACAGGGGGACATGAACTGTTCCCCAGCTTCTCTACAGCTGTGGTACTTTTGGGAGTCAGTCATATTGTATATGTGTGACTGCAAGTTCAGGTCAAACCCCTTAAAAATCTGTTTTTCCTGACTAGGCATAGTCTCTGAACTCTTACTCTTGTTAAGTTTCTTAAAAGCATATCAGGTACTCCTGACTGTACAATAATGACACCTGAAAGAATTTTCTGAAAATCTACATGATTTTATTCATTATACATTGTAGTAGCTTGGACTTGGGGTCTCAACTAAAGTTTTTTAATGTTTGGATCCCTTCTTGGAGAAGGTGGCAGATGAACTCTACAAGTGAGACAGATCTTAGACCAGTCCTCATGGAACTCTACCCACAGAAGAGCATTCTGCAGAGTGATGGGATTGGGTGCTCTTCTCCACATCAGAAAGAAGTGGTGTTATGTTTCATGGTGGATAATTTGAATGCATTTTAGAAAAACCCTGCTCAGCAGGTTGAATTCAGGGAGTTTAGGCCCTGGGGAGAAATCAAGGCAAAGTGCAGTTCTGGACGAGAGAGGCATGATCCATCATGTTCCATCTCCAGCACGGTTCTGGTGGAGCATGACAGTGTACCTGAATCCTGCTTTGTGCTGGGGGCAGAAAGCTCTTCAGAGGAAAATTGTGACAATACTTCAAAAACCTTCCTTATTCTCCTCATTGTGAAAAGAAGTTTGCTGTCAGTCTGCAGATTCAGCATTTGCTGGATCCCAGCACCTTGGCTCAGAGATTTGTAACCACAGGCTCTGGCTTGTGCACAGTACATGCACCTGTGGGTATTTCACTGGGTATTCTCCCCTTAATAATTGTTTAAGCTGAAAACTGGCAATTATTTTCAATTATACACATCTATTGTATTCACATAAACACACTGTGAAACAGTATAGGAACAGAAACACAAGCTTAAGTTGTCTTCTCATGTTTTGTGTAAATAGCTGAATTATATATATTAACCTGCAGGAGTAACAGACTTCTTTACTTGTCTTCTTGTTTAGCACTAGACAGTAAACTTTTAACTTCTGTGGATTTCTAGGTTTTCAGCTGTAAACTGGGTAAGAATGTTTCTTCCACAGGGTTGATGTGAAAAATCAAGCACTCATTGAAGCTCTTGAACACCTCAGTTAAGTGACGCTGTCCAGTAGTGCCAAGTTGTTTCTAAGCCATCATTTCATATTAAGGTATCCCGTTTTTCAAGTGTATACGTAGTGAAGGAGATAATACATAAATGTGAGGTTTGCATTCTCTCATTTGAGAAACATCTGAACAGTATTTGGTTTCAGAAACCCCTTCAGCCTTCCTAATTGGAATTAATAGCAGTTTTTGAATGTATTTTTATTTATGAGTGGCCTGCATGACATTTATGTGGTAGCTTAAAGTTTGAAGTGAACAGGAGACCTGAGTCCTATACCCTCCTTTAAACTGCACAAAACCCAGGGGAGTTTGGAATACAGTGAAATGAGGAAAAGGTGTCTGATGTAGACTTGTTTTGTTCTGTGTTTAGGTGACCCACACTTGAATGACATATTAACTCATTCCTTGTTATCATCTCTTCACTGTGTATTCTTGCCCATGTAATTTTCAACTCTTACAGTTGATTTGAGCTCTCTGAAATCTTTCCAAATGTAATACCAGTCCAGGATGCTGAATCAGAGCAGCTGGCTGGCTTCCTCTGGCCTGTTTCTGAGCTCTATGTGGCAGACAGCTGCAGTATTTTCATGAGGGAACAAACACAAGTACACTTGAAACTTTTTAGTGCGTAATGATAGCCACCCATTAGATTGGCATCCTGTGTCACATCCATCCACCCTGCTTCCCAGTGACTTAATACTACACTCTTACTGGCATGAAAAGGCTGCAGATTTATCAACATACAAAAAAATCTAGCTAAACAAGCATTAATCATGCACATCACATCAAATTAACATGTTCAAAATTAATATTCTTGACCTTGCCAGTGGGCAGAATAGTCTGTCTTGCAGTAGGCTTGTGCTCCGGTGTGAGGTACCAGGGACTTCAGCCGATGTGCGAGAGAAGTGCTGACCTCTCCACTTGGAAATAACATTTCTCTCCCATAATAGACAGTCCTGCCTCTATGAAACAAAACCTTTGACCTTTCTAACAGGAATAATGTCCCTGTCAAGGTGCTGGGTAATCAGTATTGCCATGCCCGTTTAGAGACTGTTGTCATTTGCCACTCTTGTAAACAGGACAGTCACTCCTTCCTTCCATTTCGACTGCCTAATTAGGAATATGCGAACATCTCTGCCAAGGAGTGAAGTCTCAAATACAATTTCAGTTACATGGGAATTATCAGTCAGTCTCAGTATAGAAATAGCTCATGTTGTGGGTGAATGTTTGCCTTTCTTCCTGTAAGTGGAAGGCCTACGGAGTGGGAGTTTTCTAACAGACTAATATAACTCTTTTATATGTCTTCATTTGCATTAGGTCTTTGATTGACTCCATCCACCAAGCTGGTTTTCTCTTGCCTGTGTTCATTAATTTTGTGAGTAAAGTTCATTGGCACAGTCAGATCATCTCCATGCTACTGTTTCTTTGTTGGCTTTCTCTGCACTGGTGTTGGGACTGAGCCCCCTCTTAACTCCAAATAGTCCCACTGAAGCTGGGGACTCTTTGAGATTTTTTCACTGATTACTTAAATCTTTAAAAAATATTCTGGTTGTTTCTTAGGTGGCTGGTGTCTGATTTAAAACAGAATGGGACAGGTATTTAGGAAAAAGCTAGGCACTGCCAGCAGCACTGGTGGTGGCAGGAGCTACCTCTTGCACTGTGCTGTGGTGTAGGGAGGGGGAGGTCAGGATGCAGAAGGAGTTTCTCTGGCTGAGTCCTGCTCACTGCTCCACTTTATATTATGATCCTCTTTCTGTGTTTTTTTGGTTTTGATTTTTTTTTACTGGAAATATAATATTCATCTTGTAAGCATTGGGAGAGCTCCTGCTCCCAATTCCATTCTTCTGTTCTTATTTGTCAAGTGTGAAATATATACAGGCTTGGGTTTTTTAAGGGTTGAGAAGATTTTTTTCACAATGCGCTCAAAATCAGATGGTTTGAGAGATGACCCTTAGTATTGCATGATGATATCAAATTATGCATAAATAAATAATAAAGCTGATTATTTTTTTTCTATTAAAAGGCTATTTGGTTAAAGCCAAAATATTGCCAAGGAGCTGAGTGTTTTTGATAAACTTTTGCAGTTAAGCATTTTTCATGTGAGAAGAGTATTGGAATGTTTTGTTACTTTTTCAAGCAAAGAGCATATATACTATTTTAAATATACCCCAGTACGCTAATTAGAAGAAAAGAAACATTCTTGGCAAAAAAACATAATTAAAACAAGAAATTGCATAAGTATCAAAATGAAATATTTGGATAGATCCAAGCCAAAATATATAATCTCAGATGCATTTTTCAGGAAATAAGAGAATAATTGTGCGATTAATTGGTTTTTGGAAAACGGTAAAATATGCCTTTAATGCTGTGGTCTTGTATTTCCAAACAAACTCAAGGAGGTGTGTGTCCAACCCATATTACTGGGTGGATGTTGCCATGGAGGGGCTGAAAACCGTGCAATGCTTTTTGTGTTTCTGCTGAAGAGGAGCTTTGGCAATCAGGGGTCAAGGCAGTAGCTGTGGTGCTGTTGAGCATTGCAGGGCCCAGGACATCAGCAGTCACAGCTGGTTTGGCTGCACAGGCACTTCCTGTCCTCCAGAATCATAGTGGACTGGTGATATTTCTCTGCTCTTGTGCAGTAGATCCCTGGTGTCTGTGTAGAGCCAGGTATATGAGTTTATTACTGTCTATACAATATGTAGATCATTTGGGGCAGTGATGGATCACAGTTTATTTCCACTGGCAAAGAAATGATCCATAGCTCAGTTATGAAGGTAATTCCCTCCTGTGTGGAAATGAATTGCATTATACCACAGCTTACTGTTATGTATTGATATCAAATGTGTTAATTTCATTATTACTTAGCAGTTTAGTTAATAATTACAATAGATATTAATGAGGGAACTGTCTGTTCTCAAGTTCTCTGTGGCTGCACCTGCAAAATGTTTCTGAACCTTTCTAACGCCCTCATCTTCTCCAGAAACTGGTGGGCCACACCACAAAGTGGCTTTCCATTTTTTGTCAAATATTATGTCACAGTGACACCATTGCTCAACTTGCAGGCAATTTCCTCTGGGTTACGATGCCCTGTGAGATGTAAACTAAACACTTCTTTGAGAACTTAGATTTTTTTTTCCATCTTTTCTCTGGGAAAACAAAACCCAGAACCACCTAATTTCTTTGTTTTCCACTCTTAAAATCTTCTACGATTAGAATTGCCTTTAAAGTTGTTTCTTTTCCCCTCAGACTTTGCTGTTGAGGCACTGAAGAACAATTTTATGGATGCCCTGCTGTTTGAACATTCACTGTACACTTGAAAAATACCAAACTACAGGTCTTTTTTTTAAATAATAATAATAGGAAAATGGCAATGTAAGGGTGAGCTGGAGACAGTGCTTCTTAAATACAGTCTCTCCACCAGGCAGAGGAAAACATTTTTAACATCTCCTCCTGATTTTATTCTCTGCTTTCATAGTCTCTTTCCTCTTCTTGCTGGTACTTAACCAAATATGAAATTTCTCTGCTACATCCCTCCTTGTTCTTATTTCTGATGCAGTGAAGCTGTTACTTTCATCTGTGCTCAGAATGTGGAACATTTCTCACCCCTTAGAAAGGTCTGGTGGGGCAGGGAGGGATCAGAGATTCCCTCGGCTGCAGATGGGCTCCTTTCCATGGATACCCCCAATGAATCCCATACTCCCTGCTCTTCTATCCCACATGCTGGGAACAATTTAGTTGGGTTTTCTGAGAAGGAAACATGTCAGCCTCCATAAAGCTACCTACAGTGGCATTGCAGAACCTGTGAGTGTGCCCTGGTCCAGAACTTGTTGGTTTGCCTTGTTGGCGTGAAGGCAAGTGTTAGGAGACCAGTCCTTGGAATAAGGAATTAGAAGCTATTGACATAAACTCCAGTTCAGGATGGTGTTTTAACACCTAGGCTCAGATATTTGCTTGAGCGTCCTCTTCTCTTGCATAAATCTTTGGTTGAGGAATAATAGAGTCATGGAATGGCCTGGGTTGGAATTGACGGTAAAGATCATCTAGTTCCAACCCTGCTGTCACAGGCAGGGACACCTTTCAATAGACCAAGTTTCATCCCTCCTCTCCTTTCTGCAGGGGAAGCAGCAGGAGTTGTTCAAACTGCCAGCTTATCGAAGTTGCAGATTGCTGGGTTAAATTCCACACTGTCGTTTGTGCCTCATTTCCTGCATTTCTGGATCAAAGACTGATGTCACAAGTTGGCTTCACAACTTGAGCTTAGGAAGGAGAACAGCTATAGAGGAGGCAGCTCCTGGTTAACACGCAAATATGCTTGATAGTTGGTGAAAAGGGCAAAGAAAGCATGAAAGGTAAATAGATTTACATTTAAATGAGCCGCATGCTGGAGGTTTTCCCTAATGTAAAAGTCACTCTCTAAAAAAGCTGTGAATGTGACAAGTGTTTAAGTTCAAACAAAATTCATAAGACTTCAGCAGTAAGAGAAATAAAAATGTAAAGAATAACATGCTAATTAGGGGCTTGACTCTGTGCTCTCTGTTTGTGTTGGTGAGCACTGGTTCCCAGGAGGGCTTTCCATGGTGTGCAGGACGAAGCCCATGGCTTTGGAATGTGGTGTGGTGGTGAGAATGGGTGGCACACACTCAGACTGTGCTCAATAGAGCAAAAGACAGGTACACTTATAGTGCTCTGGTGTGAATGAGGTCTTTATAGTGTAGGCTGTGTGGTGATAACTTTGGGTGTTCTTTGTGAAAAAGAAATTACTGATCAGTTTCAAAACAGAGGCAAAGGAACAGGACTTGTAAAAGAAAATTTGTTTTTATAAGATGGAATAGAAAGAAGGTACTTTGCTTCCAAATCATAGTTTTCATGCTGTCATTACTTCCTTCCATCCTTCCTTATTCCTGTCACTAGGCTATGGTGTGGTTGAGAGAGAGGCAGTTCACAGTCAGTTGTTTGCACATTATCAGTAGTTATATAAATATTGTCAGCTTTGGAGAGTAACTTGAACTATTTTGGTCTCCTTTGCTAAAGGTCTGAAAATCCACATTTTTAGATTCTATTTAGTGGTTTTGTTGCAAGTACTTGCAGGGTAGATGCTGAACCTTAACACAAATTGCTGCCATGTCTGTACTATATACAAAATAACAATATTCTTAAAAAAATATTTGGAAAAAGCACAAAATAGAGCAAAACAGCACAGCTCTATTTCGTTAGAGTATACCTGTTAAAGTCTGATCTTATCAGCATCTTTGAAGCATCTTATAATAAAGTTTTTTAACATAATTCTCCCAGTCTATGTTCTCCCAAACGTTAAAAATAGGACCCTTGCTGCATGAAGTTTCTGCATTGAAATGATTTGAACTGAAATATTTAATCATTATTGTGTGTTGCTCTTATGTGATATGTTTGTGCTTTCAAAGGTTTAACTTCTGTTCTGAAGATCAGCTTATAACTTTACATGCTTGGAGGAAGATTTGCTACCATTCATCCATGTGAAAGAACAGTAGTGAATATTTTGTGTTACCTAACCGAATGAAGAAATACTCCATGTGAAACTAAAAGGCTGATTTCATTGTCACTTTAACAGTTGTTTGGTCTCTTGTGGTTTTCTGATAACATTTAAACATGTTTTCCTTGAAAGAAGTTTGCGAGGTTTAATACCGTGTATGTGATACCTACTGTAGTGTTCTACATTTTTCAGTCTGTTGGTTAAAGTAGGTCTTTTTTTGGGGTGTAAACTGGTATCTTCTCTGCACTACTGCCTGCATGAAGAAGCTATAGAATGTTCGATGTGGATAAGATACAAATACCCTACACATTTCAGATGTGTGGCAGAGAAGGTCAAAAGTGAAGTGTCTTCAACCATAGACTGAAAACGCACTTATTTCAAAGTTTATAATTGTCTTTGTGAGAGATCTTAAATTCCACTGAATATAGTCATATTCTATTTTTGCTTTCCTGTAAACTAAAGCATTATATAGAACGAGATAATTTTGATTTGTTAATGATCCCTCTTTTAATGTTTCCATAGTTCCCTTGCCTAAGAGAAGAACTTTGGTAGACTTAGTTTATGTAGAGTAGAAGCACAGAAGCACCATGGAAAAAAAAATTGTTTACTGTCAGTTCCCAACTATCCTATTCAAGAAGAGTATCTTAGATTTACATCACCAGTTGCATTACTTGAGGGGGAAAAAAAGACAGGATCCCTGTTGGGTGTCCGTGTAGCTTATGCTGAGTAAATATTGACAAAGTAGTCTAAAGAGCAAACACTTTGACATTTGTAAGGTCCACTGGAAGGTCTTGTATATATTTATACAGCAAGACTGAGCACAGCATACCAATTTTCTTGAACTAGCTCCTGACATAATTCTGCATGGGTTTTCTTGTTGAGAAGGTGTGTTTAAATGGGAGTGGGATATTTGTTGCACCCTTAATGAATACCCTCAAACTGCTCTGAGTGAGTTGTTCCAAAAGGTTGTGTCACCTACTTTTAACCATTTCCTCTAAAACACACCACCACTACCAAAGATAACTTTAAAAAATCTAATTTTTAGAATTATTTTAACTGGGGATTTTTTTACTTTGTAGAAATTTTTGATGGTTGTTATGCTCTATATTTATTAAAGATTGAGTCTCAAAACTGTAATGAGCAAAAAATGCTTGCTTAATTTAAATTGTGAATCTGTCTGTTAAGAAATGCATTAGGGGTAGGAAAAGCATAAGACATATTAATTGACAGACAGGAACTGCTGTCTCTGAGGTTGATACAAGTAATTTATTACTTTAGAAATGAATGCCACCTCCAGAATGTGCTTCATTAATTTCAAATTTAGTTTTAATTTCAAGCTGTTGCCCCTTGAGAAGAATAAGGTGGCAAATTATGTTTGAAGAGCAGATTTTTTTCTTGCTCTGAAGAAACACTAAATTTTAACTGTTTAATTTTACAAATAAGTACACTTCTTTGGCTAAAGCAAAAGTATGATGAGCAGAAACTAACGTATATTTTCTTCTCTTCATAATAGCCTATGTTTCAGACGAACTAAAAGCAGCAGCACTGGTGGAAGAAGATGTGGAACCTGATGAAAATGCAGTTGATGGGGAGCCTTCAGCAAAATATGCATGTCCAGAAAAAGACTTCAATAAGAACTGCCAAAGCTACCAAAACTCTCCAGCAGCTGAATTTTCTAGCCATGAAATGGACAGTGAGTCCCACATCAGTGAGACAAGTGACCGCATGGCAGACTTCGAGAGCAGCTCTATTAAGAATGAGGAAGAGAGCAAGGAGGTTTCGATACCACTGGAAGACTCTACGGTATCTGATAGTTTAGAACAAATGAAAGCTGTATATAATAACTTCCTCTCCAATTCCTACTGGTCCAATCTCAATTTGAACCTTCACCAGCCAATTTCAGAAAAAAACAATGGCAGCAGCAGCAGTAGCAGCAGCAGCAGCAGCAGTTGTGGAAGTGGCAGCTTTGACTGGCATCAGACTGCTATGGCCAAAACACTGCAGCAAGTTTCTCAGAGCAGAATTCTTCCTGAACCCAGTCTTTTTAGCACAGTTCAGTTGTACAGACAGAGCAGTAAGCTTTATGGCTCCATATTTACTGGAGCCAGTAAATTCCGCTGTAAAGACTGCAGTGCTGCCTATGATACTTTAGTAGAATTAACAGTGCACATGAATGAAACAGGACATTATCGAGATGACAACCATGAAACGGATAACAATAACCCCAAAAGATGGTCTAAACCTCGTAAACGTTCTTTGCTTGAAATGGAAGGGAAGGAAGATGCTCAGAAAGTGTTAAAATGTATGTACTGTGGTCATTCATTTGAATCTCTTCAGGATTTGAGTGTTCATATGATCAAAACAAAACACTACCAAAAAGTGCCTCTGAAGGAACCTGTTACACCTGTAGCAGCCAAAATTATCCCAGCTACTAGAAAGAAAGCATCACTGGAGCTTGATCTTCCAAGTTCTCCAGACTCCACGGGTGGGACACCAAAAGCAACAATCTCAGATACCAACGATGCACTTCAAAAGAATTCTAATCCTTACATTACGCCAAATAATCGCTACGGTCACCAGAACGGTGCTAGCTATGCCTGGCACTTTGAGGCGAGGAAATCTCAGATTCTGAAGTGCATGGAGTGTGGAAGTTCCCATGACACTCTGCAGGAACTCACGGCTCACATGATGGTGACGGGACATTTTATTAAAGTCACCAACTCTGCCATGAAAAAAGGGAAGCCAATTATAGAAGCCCCAGCGACACCAACAATAACATCCTTAGTAGATGAGAAAGTCCAATCTGTGCCACTAGCAGCCACCACTTTTACGTCTCCTTCCAACACACCTTCTAGTGTTTCCCCTAAAATAAATGTTGAGATTAAAAAAGAAGTAGATAAAGAAAGAGTCATTGCTGATGACAAAATGAAAGAAAAGGAGAAGTCAAGTGAAGATGAGGAGAAATATGATATCTCCTCAAAATACCATTACTTGACTGAAAATGACCTAGAAGAAAGCCCTAAGGGGGGATTAGATATATTGAAGTCTTTAGAAAACACAGTTACATCAGCTATAAATAAAGCCCAGAATGGTACACCAAGTTGGGGTGGCTACCCCAGCATTCATGCTGCCTACCAGCTGCCTAATATGATGAAGCTGTCATTGGGTTCATCCGGGAAGAGTACACCATTAAAACCTATGTTTGGAAACAATGAACTAGTATCACCAAGTAAAAACCAGCCCTTGGTGTCTCCACCGAGCAGTCAGACCTCACCTGTGCCAAAAACAAACTTTCATGCTATGGAAGAATTGGTAAAGAAGGTCACCGAGAAGGTGGCTAAAGTGGAGGAGAAAATGAAGGAGCCTGAAGGAAAGCTTTCTCCAGTGAAGCGTGCGACGCCTTCACCTTGCAGCAGTGAAGTCAGTGAACCCCTTAAGATGGAGTCCTCCAATGATGATGGCTTTAAAAGCCAACAGAACAGCCCAGTTCCTCAGAGAGATGGTTGCAAGGATAGTCCAACTGTAGAACCTGTGGAAAATGGGAAAGAGCCTGTTAAGTCCATTGTAGGTTCTTTAAGTAGCAGCACAGCTATCATCACTGATCACCCTCCCGAACAGCCATTTGTAAACCCATTAAGTGCACTGCAATCTGTCATGAATATTCACCTTGGGAAGGCAGCAAAGCCATCTTTGCCTGCTTTAGATCCAATGAGCATGCTTTTTAAAATGAGCAACAGTTTGGCAGAAAAGGCTGCAGTGGCCACCCCACCTCTACAGTCCAAAAAATCAGACCACTTAGACCGTTATTTTTATCATGTCAACAATGACCAACCCATAGATTTGACGAAAGGCAAGAGTGACAAAAGCTGCTCTTTGGGTTCAGCGCTTTTGTCATCCACATCGACATCTTCTGCATCTTCTTCATCTACAGTGACAACAGCAAAGACATCTGCAGTCGTGTCATTCATGTCAAACTCGCCGCTACGCGAGAATGCCTTGTCAGATATATCTGATATGCTGAAGAACCTGACAGAAAGTCACACATCAAAATCTTCCACACCTTCCAGCATATCTGAGAAATCTGACATTGATGGTACCACAATAGAGGAACCAGAAGAGAGTACACCAGCTCAGAAAAGGAAGGGACGTCAGTCTAACTGGAACCCTCAGCACTTGCTCATATTGCAGGCCCAGTTTGCAGCCAGTTTACGGCAGACTTCCGAGGGGAAATACATCATGTCAGACTTGAGCCCTCAAGAAAGAATGCACATTTCCAGGTTTACGGGACTTTCAATGACCACAATTAGCCACTGGCTGGCCAATGTGAAATACCAGCTCCGAAGGACGGGGGGAACAAAGTTCCTTAAAAATTTGGACACTGGGCACCCAGTGTTCTTTTGTAATGACTGTGCTTCACAGATCAGAACTCCTTCAACTTACATCAGTCATCTTGAATCGCATCTGGGTTTCAGGTTAAGAGACTTGTCCAAACTGTCCAGTGAACAGATTAACAATCAGATAGCACAAGCAAAGTCACCGTCTGAAAAACTGGTGACGTCCTCTCCAGAGGAAGATATTGGAACTTCTTATCAGTGCAAACTTTGTAACAGGACTTTTGCAAGCAAGCATGCTGTTAAACTTCATCTTAGTAAAACACATGGGAAGTCACCAGAGGATCATCTTCTGTATGTTTCGGAGTTAGAGAAGCAGTAGCATTTGCTTTTGATTAAAATAACTGTAATTTGCTTTGAGGAAAACTGTCAAAGACGCCTTAAAGCTACTGTTTAGTTCTTGGCACATGTTCTTATTTTAACTCCAGAGTCGCTCTGGGCTGAACTGTTTTGTATAACTGTACAGTGTTTAAATAGAGGTGCATAATCAGCTGTTGTTACTGGTAAAATATGAAGGTTAAAATGCAGTGGTAAGTGTTTGGAACTTTGTGTAAATTGGATTTAGTTGCTGTGCATCCCTCTGATGCATCAAGCTGCATGCATTAACAGACAGTTTAATTAAGCATTTATAACTAATTCTGGTGCACTTTTTCATGTGACCTAAGTGTGCTGGTATTTCTCACCCTATAATCTTTAGCCCTCTGAGTACTTTGAAGCACTTTTGCATTAATTTGGTAAAAATGTATGGATATGTTTTTTTTTAAACCCTTACCAGCTTAGTTCCAATTACTAATATGAACCTCCATTTATGCAGAGGTGTCTCACACCTTGAAATTTAAAAATATAATTTTCACATTGAAACATAGATGTATATATTGTATAGATTTCAAAATCTCTTATGGAAAATGTGATTGTGGTTAATGCCATTTTCTTTTTCTTCAGCATTTTTAGCAACAGTGGGGTTTGTACCTGGTAAGTCCCAGGTATAAACCATACCTATATATAGTGTATATTTCTTTTTTTTTTTTAGATCTAATTGTTTTTTCTTTAACATCCAAACATTGTAAATTATGTGATAAAAGATACCGCAGATAGCATTTATAAAGTATTCAGAAACATTATACTTAAAGCAAAGTACGTTTTGCTTTGTTTTGCTATACAGTACATCTATATTAAGAGAGGTTCATGTTTAAATTATACATATTTATTAGTGTTGCTATCATTTGTTTGTTTTTTTGCTTTTTTTTAAACTGTCTGAAGAAACAGAAGCCACGGACTGCATTCCTGGCATGCATTCTAACTGTTTTGCACAACATGACTTTTAAAGGTATTTATTAGTAAAAAAATAAAAATAAAATAAAAAAGAGAAAATTCAAAATAAACTCAGTGCTCAAAGGGTTAAATCTATTTGAAAAACTTGTACTGTATTTCCTAAACATTGATAAAGCCTTTAAAATGTTTGTACTGTAATACTTTGCTTAAAAAGTTATGAGGCATTCTGTGATATAACCTCTTTTACTTATTTATAAGCGCTCTTGGTTGTTATTTCCTATTGTAGAATGCCTTTTTATTTCAATTGGTAACTTTCTGTTTTGTTCTGCCTAATTATTCTCCCAAGATTCCATACTGCAGCTTTATCTTTAGGCATATGAAAGGTAACCCGTGGTTACCAGCACACTAAGTGATTCTGTTCGTCTCCATTTTTGGCAGTTAATTTGCAGAAGTAACTGACAGCTGACACCATATGAGAATCTATGTATAAAATATTGGCATGTAAACAGCACAGACACTGTAATGCACTCTGTGCCCTGTTTTGTTGTTGACAATGAAGCACCATTATATGACTCTTCATATAACCTTTTTTTCTACAGCAGCATTAAAATTGTCTTTTTGCTATAATTTTGTGTTGCGTTCACAATTATGTCTGAAATGTGCTACGACTAACGAGCACATTAAAATTAAATTGTATGCTATCTGTTTATGACTGAAGCTTGAGTAGGTTTCTTCATCTGCCAGGTGCTGGCAGTCAAAAGCTGCACATAAATCACTGGAGTTTTAGTGAACTTTAGCATTTCAAGAGCAGGGTAGCACTTACTCAAAGGCTGCATTAACAGAATTTTTTTTCCCTCAGAAAAGATAAACGAGTGTTATAACTCCTTTTTAAACATCAGGTAAGGCTGGCTGTGAAGAGGGGGTTTATCAGCAGCGTGTGGCAAAGCAAAGATGTGTTTTGCTGTGCTGATCAGACCCAGGGAGATACTGCTGCTTACCTGCCTTCCTCCAAATGCATTGAGTAGCATCTGCACCAGTGGATGTTTGACAGTTTAGAGAATCCCTTTCCAGCTTATCCAGTATTTTGAGACTGGTGACTTCAACTTAGTGGTTTTGAAGTGAATCCTCTTATGTGGCCCGAGCTGCTGCTGGACAGTGTTCACAGCAGGTAGAGAGTGGCAAAGAAGATGAATAAACACATGCCAAAGAAAAACAAACAAGTGGGAGCATTTATGTGATAATGACAGACTTTTACTGGTGTTGACAGGTCATCCCATCAAAACCATTGAAAATTATTCACATCTCGAAATACCTTTATTACTATGCATGTCTTTTGCCAGTCAGGTGAACTCAGAGTCTGGAGATAGTTATGTGGGAACCAAACCCACTATTACAGCACTTAAGATTTATGTGTAAAAATAGTGTCTGAATGTCAAATGTACAGAAGTTTCGTTTCTTTTTTTTAAAAAAAAATCCACTGTCTTCCAGTAAGCAAGTAATTAAATCTTTGGTTCTTTTTGTCTTTCCTTCTTTCTTTCCGTCTTTCTTTCTCTTTTTCCATCTTCCTCTGTAATTGTAAAGGCCAGTACATGTCTTAAAAATGTATTGAAGTGTTCTGTTCATTCTACAGCAAATACTAAGTGGACCAAGTGAATGGGTTTAGGGTTTGGGGTTTTTTCCTTCTGTTTTCGCTCACAGTTGTTACCTGATTTTAAGGTCATTTGTGTGCCAATGTTTATGGCCTCAGCTCAAATTCCAGCAATACTGTACCATCCCAGGAGTCCCCCTCACTTACCAAGGAGAGACAACCTGGTGGCTGAAGCCTTTCATGAAGCCTTCTGGGTGTCTGTCCGTGTTTTTTTACAAGTAGATGATCTCAGTCTAAATGCAGCCAAACTTTTTACCTCTACAGCAGAGAATTCCTCCTTTGAAAATTATAACAGCTTAAATATAGTATTTGGTTGCAAACCAGAAATTCACACATAAGGAGACTGGCAGATTATTGCATATATTGTCAATCAATGTATTTTTAAGATGCACCATTGACTTATAATAGTAATGCTAAAAGCTCTGTGCAAAATACTGTTATCTGGGACACAGGAGGGAGTAAAATCAAGAGACTGCAGAGTCTGCAGTGTTCCTTCTACTGACTCTTAAAATACAGAAAAGGGGTCTGGTGCAACTTCCCTAATCTGGTAAAAGTTAATTCCTGGGCCTGATTTACCTGGGTCTGAATGTGCAGAGAGGAGATATAGTGGCTACAAATTCAGGGAGCAACCATATCTGTTAGTGTGCACCAGAGAGGACTTTTTAATACATTTCTTAAAATACACCAAAAACTTAGCAAATGAATGGCTAGTCAGGATCTGCATGTCTCAAATTTATTAAAATAAAGTCCAGCTTGCATTTCAGAATGCCCAGGACTGGCATACCAACGTGATTTTACATTATAAAGAATTTAGAGAATCAATGAACTAGAATAATGTTCTTTTCATCCATACACCGATATGTATATTGGCATGGTAACTATTAGTGCTAACCAAATCACCAACCTTAGATATGTTAAGATAATTTTTTTTCCTATTAGACAAACATGAAGGTATGGATGCAGGATTTTAAAATATGCATCTGAGTTCTGACTTTTGCTTTGCATTTGATATTTTAGTTAGAATTATGCAGATCAAGTGCAAGAGAAAACAAAATGCCTCAAGAAAGAGGTTAAAAATGAAATTGCGATGGGTTGGGAAGAGCTTTAAATCACAGGTGTATAAAGGTGACCCTGGTCTAACCCCACCCAAGTAGTGGCTTGTTGCAGCATACTGTATATCTTCCAGCCATCACATTTACGCAGTATCTTAAAATAACATTTGTGATAAATGTGCAATTTAACTAATTTATGGTGCTATGATGTGCTCAGGGCTACATGCAAGATGAAAATCTTAAATGGAGCTTGAACAGCTCACTTCACAACAAGAAATCAATATGCCAGATCTTAGCTGTTCTCTGGAGTCAACATTTAGCAAAAAAAAAATAAAAAAAATCAGGGAATGTATCTTTAAGTTTTAGTGAGTAAGAAATCTATAATTAACTGAAATATGACTTTTAAGCTAGTGTAAGGAACTGTTTCTGAAACCAAAATATTTCTAGAATATTCATTATATTTTATTTTTGTATTAAAATTGAAAGTATATTGTTTTAATTATGCAGTTGCTTTTGTGGTAAACACTATGTGCAATTTTTTATCTAAACCAAGGCAGATTAGTGTTATCAATATGGGAAGTATCTGTTGCATTTAAATATGGCTGTGTATCTTTCTATATAAAGCTAAACACAATATGACTCTGCATGTTATGACAGAAAAAAAAATTGGCTATACTTTGAGATTTAAAAAAATACTGGCATGTATTGAAGGGAAGAACCTTTAATTTTGCAAGTTCTTATTTCAGCTGCAACAGGAAAAAAAAAAAAGGAACTGTCATGCAAGTGGAACAGAGATGACTGGTAATAAAGCTAAATTTAATTAATAAATTTTGTATTTTAAAATATGCCTCCAGAGAGCCTTATATATTTCGTAGAAAAATATCAAATTATTGCTGCCTTCTTTGATTGGGTAACTTTTTGTTACAAGAAGGTGTTGGAGTTTTGCTAGATGGTGTGGTAGCCATACTGCTCCACAAAGCTAAAATACAGGGGATGGTCATTAAACTGGAATTTATCAAGGAAAATAAAATATAATTTCAAGATACCCAACTATTTAAAAGTTGCTGGACCATCCTGTTAGCCAAGGATGAAATAAGTCCTAATACTTGACTGGACTTGTTTTAGCAGTAGAAATACAAATGTGTAACTCCCTTGAGTATCACTAGTAAATATGTAAAATCTCTAGGAAAAAAACCCAGTAAATTCTCTTCTCCTGGGACTCTGCCAAGATGTGCCTTCCAACCCTTGCTTGTCCTGCAGTGGGTAAATGAGAGAACAAGAAATAATTACTGTACTGCCGTCTCGGAATGTGAAAGTGGCTCTGTTAGCTGGGGTGTGGCAGCAGTGAATTTTGTTGAGTTTTCAGTGATTATCCTGTAATAATGAAAAGCTTGTATATGTTTAAGACTATAATATCACAGCCGTCATTGAAGAGTATTTGCATAAGAAGTCAATCTTTTACCAGTGAAGGAAGGAAGAATCAGGGTCATTTGCAGAAGGGAGCAGAATTATGTATTAACGCATCATTATACATGTCTGAAAGCGCTGGAATAATCGGTGAGGTTACAATCTGTTTTCAGGCCTTGGTTTGGGGCAATAATTTTAACTAAATGTTCAGCATGAAAAAGATGACTAAGATTTACTAACGTAGCTTGTGCTGTGTTCATTTTCTAGTACATACACAAATACAGCAGTGGTGTTATATAAATTCAGATTTTTACGTGTAAAAAGAATCTTCCTTTATACTTAATATGCAGCTTACGTGTTAGGGTAGTGGTTGGTTTGTGTGTTTTTCATCAGTATATTACAACATGTATGTGGGACACATTAACTTCCTCAGCAGCTGTTGCTTGGTTCACTTTGCCTTATTTATAGCTTGAAATGCACTTCTGGTTAAATAATCCTTTAAGAGAATTAAAATGAGATAGACATTTTTTGGATAGATGAATATGTCCAGACCACTCATCAAGTTCATATATATATCCTTTACTGAAATGAAAGTACGCAACTGCAAATCATATTTCTATAGCACTGTGCCTATCTTTTCATTGTAGGAGTTCTTAAAAAGGAAAATTAAAAATTACAACCCAAGGCAGCTATGCCAAGAAAAGGAGTTTTTGAGTAATAATATAACAAGACATTTTCCTTATATCATGCTTTTAAAATTCTTGGCCTGTTTCAAGAAGTTAAAAAAGGGTGTTATAGAGCAAGAAATAAGAAGTTAAAAATGGCAAGGCCAGACCTGGCCCCGTTCCCTGGCCAGGGGCTGGGGTGGGTGGTGGAGCTCAGAGCTAAGAGTGATGTCTTCCTTACCTAAGCTAAAATGATGGTGTGCCCCCCACATCACCCGTGGGGTTTTCTTGGTGTCACATTAGGGTGAAGATGTGCATTTCTTCCCTCATGCACTTAACTATTGCAATCAGCATAGTGGACTTTTTAACCAAATAGTGAGCTAATTTTCTGATGACTTACCTCCTCTTGCCTGAGGTAAGGACTTTGGTTGCAGAGGAAATGGATTTCAAATGATTTGGCGCTGTGGAAAAGCCTATATTAGACCTGTCAGCCCCATTCCACTCCCTGTGGAGAAGATGGTGTCCATCTTTTTTTTATTTTTTTTAATATCAAAAATATAAATGGAGAGTAACTTTTAAACTTCAGTATAAATTAACGATGAAAAATACTTCTTTATTAAGCTTCAACATACTGAATTCAGTCTTGCATGGTAGGAAGCTGGGGACATGTTTATAGCCATCATAGTTGTGAGTTAGTGACCTTTCTAGCCAAGTGAAATGAAATTACTTGAAAATGGAACTGTTTTTAATTGGCACATTTGTAGGTGGTGGGGAAAGGAAAGGAGTTTGCTAAAGGGTGTGTGCAATATAAAGCCTGGAAAGAACTGTAAAAAAATGCCTGGAACCTGTGCTCAGCTGTAAACCTGTGCAGAGAGGGAGAATGAGGTAGGTGTGTCAGGAAGCACAGTCATATTCTCAGCTTTTTTCCCCCTAAACTGGAGGTACAGTCACTGCAGTTACGCCTCAATGACCATGAAACCGAGTCGGCAGAAGCTGAAGGACTCCGCTCCTGAAAGCCTCATCAGGACTTGTCATCGCTCTAATGAATATCATTTAAATTGCTTTGTATATTGGTGGAGTTTGGATGTCGATTTAATTTGTGCATGTGTTTGAGTTCTTCTGCTTGGCTAGGCTAACAGAGAGCAACAGCCTAATGAAAAGTGAGTTGGTGACAGCGTGATGAGCCCCAACCCAATCAAATGTGTTTGAAGGGCTGTTTTGACAGGGATCTTAAAAGTAGATCTAGAAAAGAGGAGTAGTGCTTCAGTTCAGTATGATTGTTTCAGGCTAAGATTGCTGCTTTTTGTACCTCTGAATGGCTGAACATTTGCTGTGTGCACTCTGGCTTGTGCTAAAACATGAATTCATCACAGGATTGTGTTTAGAGGAGACCACAAGAGTGGGCTCCTCAATTAAATGTCTCTGGAAATTTCGGAAGTTAAAAAAACACGTTAAAGTCGTTATTGGGGTGCACTGGTGATTGGGAAGGAAGAACTGGTTTAGCTGGGGGTTGCAGTGTCCATCTCCATCTCTAACACTGTGTTGCAGAGGGCAGGTCAGAAGAGCAGCAGCAGATTAACATTGGAGGGCAAGGACTGGCCAGTCAGGGCCAGCCATGGACTTCTCCACGTTAATTCCCATTTACTGTGCCGGGAAGTTGAGCATGCAGTCGCAGGGAGCTGCAGAGAGGGGCAGAGCAGGTGGAGGAATTCTGCAAAATGCATTTCAGTGCTCCCTGGGTACTGGGGATAGTTTGGGGACAAGAAAAAAATGGCCCACAGTGGTTCATACTGGCTGTGGGGAGGGAGGCAGCTGGCACTGAGAAAGTCTCTCTCCTGAAGGCTGTGGGTACGAGGAGGAGGCTTCCCAGAGAGCACAGCCTGGCTGATACAAGCAGGGCTCGCCCTCTGCATGGCAGGGAACCCAAATCCTCAAGGTGACTGGGACATTGCCCTCACCACACATAAACTTACCTGAGTGATCATAATAGCAGCATAGACTGTCTCACAGGGGGATTACTGGAAATGGGTACAATAGCCACATCAACCCTATAAAATATACTAATTCTTCTAATCTCCAATAAAAGGTTCCCTTTTTGCCTCTTAAATGCACATTTGGAAGATGAAGTAAGAATAGGGTCCCGATTTTTATTTGCCACTTTGAAGACAAATCAATTTCCAAACCAGAGCTGCTGTCAAAAGGGGAAGTAGAGACTGGCACTTCTCTGTCCTCTGTGAAGGCTGCAGAGCACTCCAACACGGTAGCCTGCACCTCACAGTGCATCAAAATGGACAAAGAGATACTAAGCAAAAAAATACAAAATGCAAAAAAATAAAATTTTAAAATTTCATGTGGAAACTCAACTACAGCAAAAGACCATGGGAGGAAAATTGGGTTACAAGAAAAATCTACAGTCCAGATATTCTTATCTAAGAGATGATTAATACATCAGATAAATTGTTCAGCAATGGTTCATGCAAACAGACCCTCTATAATTCTGCCAAAGTCAGTGAGATCAATGTGCTCTGCTGAGTGATTGTGGCACTGACCACTCAAAAGAAAGCACCTAAGGGCAGCTGTAACTTATGCTGATTTCATACCCCTCATGATTTCAAAATATATGAGATTCTCCAGCTCCCTCTGAACTGAATCCATGTATAACCCTCAGGAGATGCTTGCTCCTGTTTTTGGAATGAACATGACCCTTTCCTTCTTGGTTGGCCCAAATTCTGTAAATGCCATATGCTGCTTTTTTGTGTGATAAATGTTTTAATACAACCATCACCTCCAGACAGAGTGGTTACCATCAATAATTTGAATGACAGGGCTTCAGTATGTCTCTTAATTTCAACATAAGACTTGGGCAGGGTATGAGAACACCCAAAACCCCAAAAGAAAATAAGGAATTTTGTGATAGAAAATGTATGCAAGTCTCCAGCAAGAAACTATTAGACAAAAAAAAAGCACAAATTCAAAGCATGTGTTTGAGTATTCAACATTAAAAATATAAATTAGGTATTGAAGAAGCACAAAGCATCCACTTGTATTTCCTTAATAGGGCTTTTATTAAAGGCTCTGGAAGAGATTCCAAGGAGGGAGAGATCAAAACAGTGGTCTCATCAGCTATGGTATATTAGCAGCTTCTCAGGAAGCACTGAACAGCAGGCAAAACCACACCAACCCACAGGTGCAGGCACATTAGTCTGTAAACAGTTCTGATCCCATAGAAACACTCTCAGCACATGTAATACTCCCTCTTAGCCTGGTTCCTGTGCTCTGAAAGCTGCTTTAACCCCTCTCCTGCTGGATGCAGCCAGAGGTTGGTGCAGTCCTCCCTTTGGCAGCTCTGCTGGCACGTTGTCCCCTTGCCCTCCTCCCAAAGCCTCTTGCAGACCTGCTCAGACCTCCCTCCTACGAGGCTGTTGTACAGGGGATGACAAATGCCACAAAGGCATCAGAGACACCCAGCACCAAACCACTGAGTGTCCTGACCCACGAGTGCCCCCTGCTCCACAGGGCTGTCCCCTGGACAGAAACGCTCTGCTGGGCACCCAGGCTGCCCTGCAAATAGCAGGGAAGGTCTGGTGGCCAAGCAGGGATTTTTTGAAGCTGGTAAGACATGCAGCAACATAACCAAGTGCCTAGAAATTGAATGCTCTGGAGAGTAGCTGAAGCATCTGTGCTACCACTCTTGGCTAACAGAGCCCAGATAGGTGCTGCGTGCCGTCTGTTCAGGGTCCCGGCTGCAAGCCCTCTCCTGGAGCTGGAGACCACAGAATTTCAGCAGCCAGAGCATCCCAACATCTGCAGCCCAGCAGCCAGAGCTCTTCCTTCCATGCACATTTTGCCCTGTTCTGGAGAGGGCTTTCCAGTGAGCTGCTCCCTGCCTCTGAGCATGCTTTCCTTCTGAGCCCAGTTAGTGAGTGTTCCCCAGCAGAACTTGGACCACATCCCACAAGCCCTTCTGTTTGCTGGGGAGCTCCAGAGCTCAGATCACCTCATCTCACCCTCAGGTCATGAGCAGCCAGGCAGCTTGGCACTCCCCAGCTGGCAGAAATTTAGGTGCTTATTGAGTCAAATAGGAGCTGATGAGTGGCTTTGTGAACATTACTGAGTCTTGTGTGATGGGTGGGTAATGTGCCTGATGTCACTGGCATTTGCATTTCTGTGTTGGTTGCACTTGTGCTGTTTCTTGGGCTGTATAGTCTTCAGTGAAGAAGGTAAGTCGTGAGTTTTTATCTGTGGGAAGTTTTACAGGTTGGTTAAAGAAGTCTTACATTCATTTTAATGTTCAGCCTGGGGTAAAGGCTATTCTCTCCTTGTTAATTATAGGCTATTTTACTCACTCTCTGTAACTTTGGCTAGTATCTGTTTAACAGTGCTCTGCTTTTCCCTCACAGTTTTCTTTTGGTCTGTTTTGTTTTCTTGACATTGCTTTGCTTTTTTGGCATGTGAAGAGAAAAAATGAGTTTTTAATAGAATTTTAAAATGGCTTAGCTGTGCTTTCTTGTACTTTTAAGTTATACAATAAGACTGTCTATACAGCAGCTCACAAAAGAAGAAGATTTTTATTGTTTGTTGTTGCTGTTAAGGCAAAGTAGTCGGTTGATGTGGCAAGCAGGTGGCATGACACTAAGTATACATGACAGTATATATGTAATACCATTTTCTTTAAGGAAGCTTGTACGCTATTTCTCATTGTTGAGCTAAAGGTCAGGGTGTCAGGTGACTTCTGCAGCAAGAAACAATTCTCCAAGCTGCAAAACTTCTGCTGAAGTTGGTGACATTAAGAAAGATTGAGGCAAATTGGAGAGAATCCAGAGGAGATCAAAAAGAATGATTAGAGGTTTTGCTAACATGACCTATGAGGAGAAGTTAGAAGTATTGGATTTGTTTAGTCTAGAAACAAGAAGTCTGAGTAGGGACATGATAAGAGTCTTTTGCTGTGCTTAAAAAAAAAGTTGTTATATAATGGGTGCTGATCAGATGTTCTATGTGTCTACCAAGGGCAGGACAAGAGTTAATCAGTTCAACTTGCAGCAAGGGGCATGAAGATTAGATTATGGAGGGGAACACAACTCTAACTCCAAGTTCAGCAGAGAGCAGCTTGCAGGGGAGGAGTGCAGGCACCATCACTGCACCTTGTGACAAGCTGACGTAGGTGTTCTTGACCTACTTGTGCTGCAGAATAACCAGAAGTTGAACTTTGAGGGCTCCTGTAACCTACAATCCCTTTTGAACACCTCAGGTATGTGTGGCTGTTGTAGAGAGTTTGGTTTTTTCTCTTTGCAAACTTGTGACTGATTTCCAGCCATACACTGGTAATGTCTATTTTAATTTTAACTATTTTGATGGAGTTTTATGTCACTTCTGTCACCAGTTCAGTTCATCAGGCTTTTCTTATGCTGTAGAGGAAGAAAAACTAGCTTTCTGTCTTCTAGCAGAGGGAGGGACCTGCATGGCTTAGTGTCATTGTTGCCTTTGCTAACCAGCTCTGACAGGTGCTGAATAGCCTCACATTTTGCCATTTTACACTGTGACTGCTTTCTGTGCTCAGGTGAGGTTGCACTCCTTGTAGCACTGGTAGGTAGAGTTCCTTTAGACACAGCTTCATTTTTTTGCTGGCAGAGGCGTGAAGTTTTGCACGTCAATCGTGTGACTAAGTCACAACTGGAAAAAGGGACCCTTCACTCTTCCTCACTAACAGTACAAACCTTTCCAGTGTTTCAGTGCAGACTTCAGGTTTCTCAGAGGAGCTCCCTAATTTACACTCCTAATACACACATTGTGCAGATAACAGACAGCACCATTTAACCCTATAATATGTGGTACAACATATCCTGCAGTACAGCTGGAGTCCTAGTTACTCCTCAGGGAAGCCTATTATAGCAGCACAATCCCATGTATCAGTAATAAAGTGTTTCAGAGACTCATAGGAATGTTAATAAGTTTGAGATAAATACAGCATGTTAACGTTTGGGCCCTGTTACTAAATTTTACTCTAATTTAGTCCTCACTGCTCTATTTTCATCCATAGCTCACAATTTTATAGGGCTTTTCCAAGCACAAACATAGAGAGCAGGATTTAAGTGCCAAAACAGATGCTTAGGGCTGCCTGAGATGTCCAGAGATCTCCAGATATCTGCAGGGAATGGACATGTGTGACACAGAGCCCATGTGAGGTCCCTGCCCTATTGGGGAGCAGCTGAAGACCAGGTGAGGCTCCATCACCTCTGGTGCAGCTCGGCCAGTGGCAGGTCACTGAACACCTTTGCACACAGGGAGCCTCTAACACTGTGAATTTTTGCTTTGCTCCTTGATGGACAATGTATTTCAGTTGTTTCCCTTGACTTTAAGTTCATTCTGTAAGGAAATACCCCCATCTGCTTCTCATACAATTTTTAGAACGTTTAGGATATTCTGTTTTTAACAAGACTTGGCTGGAGAACTTAAGAATAGTTTGTGGTGTGTCTAAAAATTAGGACTGTCTTAGTCTTTTCTGGGCTTTTTCCTTTTTTTTTTTAACGTGCTAGGGTTTCTTTGATTTTTTTTTTTTTTTAATCCTTATATTTTCTGCCTCTCTCCACTGTCTGTTTTCCCCTTAAGCCAAGGGCCTCCATGGACACCCTCTGCAGAGTCCCAGTTCCCAGCATGGAGAGATTAGACTTGAATATGTGTTCAACAGCAACAAGTAGTTACGTGCAGTTACCTTTTCATCACAAATCAAGCCAGCAGCCAAAAGACCAGGTAGATGCCCTGTGAGGAAGGGAAAGATTTGCTTAAAGTAAGTCCAGGCCATAGAGAAGGCTGTAGTTCTGTACAGGCTCTGGCAGGGGAGGAACAGGGTTAATTGCCAGGAACCATTGCTTGTAGCATGGCTAACAGTGGACCAGTCAACAGGGGGAAAACAAACAATTGAAATAATGATTAAAATTACAGCTAAAGGCCAAAACTCATTATTTGAGTTACTAAATGTCATTCCAAGATTAGCTACTGCTCAAGGACTGATGCCAATGTATACCATATTTGATTCCATGCACTGTAACTCTGGGTTTTGTGCTGTGCTTACAACCATCCTATTTGAGAAATGATGGTTTTGCCAGAGATAAGGGCCTTTGAAAGGATAAGATGGAAGGGCAAAGATGAGCAAATGTATTTATTTTGATGTACTTCAATGAAAAATGAAATTAGATGCTGCCTTTTTGCAAGTTATTGTTCATAAGCTTTTGCAAAGGCTCTCCTGGGGTGTGAATGGATCTTGTCCCGGGGCAGAGCCTGAGCCTTACAGATTTCCTCCAGCTGCAGACCTGTTTCTCTTGGGCTCCTTCCTATTTTGCTTATCTCCTATGTGTGTACTAACCTGTACCTTTACACTGATCCAACACAGTGATATGCTTTATAAAAACACAAGCAGTTAATTTTTTTTTCTGAAGAGATATAGTATTAAAGCATTAAAACTAACACAAACTAATAGGAGTTTCAGGAAATTAAATTTATTTAGTTCTGTTCTCTTGGGTGTATTACATATCATGACCCTCCTGCCACTAGCAAACCTACTGTTAAATCCATCAAAATTGATCTATGTCTAGCTATTCATTTTATGTATATTAATTTGAACAGAACATTTATTTGGCTTAAATTTTAGTTTCGATGGTGGAATGTATGTTCCAAATGCAAGCACAGACGATTTACTAGGATTTAGTTAGGAGGAATGTGGAATGTTAGTTTACAAAGATAATAACCGAGCTATTAAAGCCAACAACCCCTTTTAAAGCAAACATACCATTAAAATATAGGAACAGTTTATAGTGTAAATAAAATTGAGGATATGGATTATTTAAAGATAAAAATTTTAGAGGTAGCTATGAGAAAGTTGAATAAAATGAATTTAATTGCACCACTCTTTTTTTCTAAAGTGAACTTCTAAAATGCAAATAAAGGATGATAGTTTATGGGCAGGGGGAGACAGCTACACAGACAGTGATGTTAGAAATCCATTTTACTTATAGAGATGTATACTAGTGATTTGACTTTTATTTTCTAATCTGAATCAGATTTCAGGGGGAAAAAAAATTGTGCCTAAACTCCTAAGAGGCAGAATTTATCTTGCTTGTGAATCCATACAGTGGAAAGGGAAGCAAGACATTTGCTTCTAGATCATTCTCCTTGTCTGAATGACAGATATAATAATTCCCTCTATTAGCCAGATCCATTGTCTTTATTTTGCACAGAAGTACTGTATTGCTGAGGTAGACTTCCACTGCTATGCATATTTTAAGGGTTATTTGGCAACACAAGTAAAGCTAAAAGTAGCCTCTTAATCTAATTAATTGACATTTCTGAATCTTGCTTTCACAACAACACATGGTTTCATGTTCTGGGTTTTAGCACTTGTCAAGCTTTTTTGGAGAATGTTTTGGTCAGAATGACAAGATAATTTGTGACTGAGGCTCCAAGCTAGAGAAGTGTTTAAGGCTATAATGATTTATTATCATCACAGAATAACAAAATTTACAAAGCGTTTCATCAGAATTTTTGAAATAAGTTTGCCACCGTGGTAGAAGCATGCAGAGAGGGGGGTCTTCCTACCCAAATGCCAGTTTGACTTATTTGTAATAATTACAATGCTAAATTTATTTTGGAGCTTTTCTTGACAGACTTGCATGGTTAGAAAGACCAGAGGTGAGAGAACTGTAACAACTAAGAAGGTAGAACTCTGTCTCTTTTTTTAAACAAATACTCTGTGACCAAAATAAAAATATGTGCTTCATGCAATAAATAATATATACATGCCCATATTAAACTATCAATGCTAACATCCTGACAGGAGAGACTAGAAATAGGCACACTGTAAAACTTTAAAACAGTGAATGTCTGTGCTTTTGATGTTCAGAAATGCATAAAAACCTACTTTCTTAGAGGACAAAATAGGTGATGTTACTGAGTGACAGTGCATTAATGGGGCTGGCATTTGTGGACTTTCAGGCAACTGCTATAAAAAGAACTAATGTAACCACACTAATTTTGACTTCATCTTGATTCTCTGCTAAGTGAGCTAAGGATGCCAGGCTTTGAGACAAGATGTCTGACTCTGAATGTGAGGCATTTTCACTTATTCTCTGTGTTTCTATAACTTATTATGTAATTAAATACCTTGAAACCCTAGGCATTGGTTAGTTTAGACAAACTTGTGACAGTTATTTGACTTCAGAGGCCTGGAATAGAAGCCACTTCTCCAATGCCCTAAAGTGATTTTGAGGCTGTTTTGTTTGACTATCAAACGCATACCTTTCCAGAGCAAGCTTTTTCAAGGATGCAGTCATGGCTCGCTGAGGGATGAGGTGAGGAGTTAATGCGTTTGGCAGCAAAGTGTGTGTGACATTGTTTAGTAATAACAAAGGCAATATCACGCAGCAAAGGATCACAAAGTTGTTTCTTGTAGAAATTAGCTCTAATTACTGTATGTATTTATAAGGCCCTAGCACTGCAGTATCTGTGTGCCCTTTCCAACAGCTAGTACGTGGTGAACTAATGGCAGGCAACTTCCAAGCTGGCACAGGGAGTGACCCCTTGGGTTCCAGGCATTCTTTTCTTTTTTTTCCCCCCTCCCTTTTCAGAGAACTAGTCAGGCACTTGCATTTAGTGAGTTGGAATGTAAAAAGATGTGTCTTGCGTCTCCTACAAGAGCTTGCCAGATTCAGGCTCTGATGGATTTCTGGCAAGAGTCAGTTCCGGAGCTGAGGACCCACCACAGAGAATATCTATTTATTTAAGCTATTTATAGCATTTCTAAAGAACTCCTCACTGTATTATCTCAGCATGTCACAGAAATTAAAGGTACACTATGAATTAAAGGTATACCACCAGCATCCAGTGTTTCCTGCCAGAAGGTCCTGCAGGGCTTCCAGAGGGTGTTATACCAGAGGCAGAACATGGTGGTCGTGGCTGGGGACAGCCAAAGGTGTGGGGTTGAATTGTGCTTGTGCTGAATGCCACGTGGGACGGCAGAAGGTACAAGTGTACAAAGCAGATGGGTCTGTTCTCCACCAGCCAAAGCTTCTGTGGGGTTCAACAGTCAGCTCAAAATGGAGTTTATTGTCATAGCAGAGATTATTAATTAAACATGTGTTAATCACTGGATTAAATTCTGGGTAGATGATGAATGGATGCAGCCTTCTAGCAGATGAGTAAGGACAAGAGACCCAAGCTGGTAAGGCTGCTGCGGGCAGCACAAAGAAAATTATTGTAGGCAGTGCCATACTGAACCACCCCCTAAATTTGGCTGTGCTCTTCTGTTGCTTCTTTGGGTAGGAAGACAAAGTGCCTACCAAATCTTGAGTTCTACCAAAACCACAAAAATCATGCCTGGGCATCCAGGCTCAGTGAGAAGTAAATGGGTGGCTGGAAGCTCCACCTTGCAGTCTGTAGATGTCATTCTACATGTATCTCAAGGAGACCTTGTATGGATCTGAAAGATACAGTGGTGTACATGGGGTTTGTATCACTTCTCCAGTGGGAAACCTTGCACAGCCACAGCAACAGCACGGCTAAGTTATTTAGCAGTAGTTACAATGCAGTCTCCTACTTTTTTTCCTGCTACCATTAAAGTCAGCAGTATATTCTGATTAAGATGTGAAAGCAGTTGATTGGTCTGAGGGTCAACAAACTTGTTTAGATTCTGTTCATTGTCACAGGAAGGCAACCGCACCTCAGCCCTTCCCCTCTGCATCCCTAAGCTGTTCATGCAAGGACCAGAAGCAAAGCTGGGGTTCTCTATATTGGAGCAGTAATGTAATTGTTAGAGTTGGCATTGAACTACCTTCCCAATGATTTTTCCCAGAAAGGAAGTTCAGAGACTAGGTCATAATTGGTAGGTTCATTAGTATTAAATTATGTGGGTTTTATTAGGGGCCAGACATTCACTTGTTTAAATGTAGCTGGCATTTTAATGCCTCTCTGAGGGAATGTAATACGTACTGCATAGGCAATACATACTGACTTTTATTGGTACTGACCAAACTCTCAGGTGATGGGGCACCTGCTTGTGTCGATGTTTAAGGCCTGTGCAGTGGGTTAATTCCAGCAGTTAAGAAGCAGAATGGGAGAATTGAGACAACAACTTCCCTTTTTTTCCCCCCCTCTCCATTCTTGCTTTTATCTGCGAAAGCCTGAATGTAACATTCAAGAAGCAATGCTCTCTGTGTGTGCCTTCCTAGCTAAAGAAAACAATAACAACAATAACTATTTATAGGGGATATACTGTGATGTTATAAAAGTCAGGTGACATTTCAGCTTGACCATGTTGCTCAGGATACAGCTGCTTCATATTCTCATGAAACTGAATTGCAGCATGGTAGGGCACTGTGGCTGGCTGTTAACATTGCATGAAGCACCAATAGAAACAAAGAAATATGCATTTAAAGGAACTTGGTGTCACCATAAGATCTCAAACAATTATTATATATTTTAACAGAAGTTAATACTTCCTATATCAAAAATCCCTTTTGCACCCCATATCCTTTTCAAACTGCATGTGTTCTTAATACATATGAAATATGAGTAAATTATCCAGTGACACCTGTTGTTTTTATTAAAATAAACTGATTATGAATAAATAAAACCTTTGCCAATGACTGATCTGTTTCTTCCCAAGGTTTTATTGATACTTTTTCTGAGGCTTTCTGTATGTCCATTTGGCTTAACATTGGGCATCTTATGATGAATTTCAATTCTTTAAGCAACTTATTTATCTGTTCAAAATCTTGGAGCATTTGACAGTGCATACTTAAATTCAAGAAAAAAAAAACAAAGGTGGAAATAAACAAACTGCTCCATAGGGGGTTCCCAGGAACTGAAAGATATGTTGTGCACCTTAGACTGATCCAATCACACTTAGATTAGGTGGAGGATTGCTGTGTGGTTAACTAACTTGCTGGGCGATATGGGAAAGCAGTCTCTCAGAGTGTAATTAAATGATAAGTTCACATTCAGGGGACAATTGTAAGTTACTGACACTGTCATATACAATGCCAAAAATAGGCTGTCTCAAGATGAATACCCTTATTAACAGTTACGCTGCTCTGTGTTCATAGTATATGGCTGGGGACTTGGTCCTGTTTGTTAAAGATCTCCCAGTAGATTTTAAACGAGATTCACATGAAAGATGACTATGTCTGAAAAGCAAATGCTACATACTTTTAGCCCATACTGGTGTAGTTTTTAATCGTGTGTTAATAGTCAAATCTGATGTGCATTCACACCTTTATTTAATGTCATAAAAACTATTTGTTAACAGAATACAACCATAAGAACTTTGTCATTACTGCGAGCAGGTGTCTGAGAATAATTTGTATTTGTTACAAACATCTCTTAAGGAGTGTCAGTGGCTTTGAAAGATGAAACCTCCACCATTTTCGAGTTTTGTTGTGTGAACTGTTGGCAGGGATTGCTTATCTTTAAAGTTTGTAGTACACCTATTAAATGTTATAACTTTTCCTGAACCAATAAAAACATCTTAGTTCAGCCACCCTCCCAGTAACTATGAGATGACTTTCCAGCAGACCCAGGAGGTGCTCAGTGAATCAAAGATAGGGGAAATGAGTCTTCCCAGTACTCCCTATCCAGGCTCAGGAAGAGTAAGGTGATGTCGTGGACAGTACAGGTTGTTTGTGTTCAAGGCATAAAGCTCTAACTATCTCAAGAATCAGCCCCAAAACAAAACCTCTCTGCATTGTGCTCATGACAAGATGTCCCAAGCAATAATCCAGTTGCAGTGCAATGCACAAGCTTCCAGTTTCCAGCTAGATTTACATTGACTGTATTGCAGCTCTATTTGTTTAAATAACCAGAACCCTCTCTGCTTAAATAAATCAATATCAAACTTTGAGTGTTCTAAATGGTGCTAATTTTGAAGTTAATGTTGCAGCAGTGTGAAGTTTGCAAGAGCAGCTGAAAAGCTTGATTTGGATACTTCTGTGATGTTTTAATACTGAAAGAGTAACTTCTGTGCCCTTCCTTTTCCGAGAACTTTTCATCTGTGGTGCAGTGAACCTTCAGGTCCCCGTGGAGAGGTCCATGGGCTGCCAGGGACCCAATCAATGCTGCAGAAGGCTTCACACCTGCCAGCTTTTATTATTTTTTTTTTTCTTTTTGCAAAAAACCTGATGTAAATGATCTCCTGTATCTTGTTCTTGTTCCTTAGGTAGGTGCCATACATGGGAAAATGAAGAACTGTTGGTTTGAAAACCATACACAAAGAAGTTTTTGCTTTTCTACAGGCTTTCTATTTTGAACATACTCAGTGGCAATAAATTTGTATTGCCATTTTTTACATACATGTAGGTTTTGCAAGCCAGCAGGAAGTTATTAATCCATCATTTACTATTAAGATGACAGTGATGTTTAGATCCAGAACTCAAGTAGAATGTGCATCACAATTGGATGCTGCTGGATAACAGTCCCAGAAGCTTTGTTATGATATGTGATGGATCTATAAGACAATTGTTTCAGGGCACTTTTGTGTATATTGTTAATATGATGCATGATGACATGACCAATTATAGTAAGCTAATGTTCAAGCAGCATGTCACAACCTGTGTATCAATGTATTGGATCTCTTCTCTCAGCAAACAAATGAAACTGAGCAATATGAGATGAAGAGTCATTGACCTCATGAAAGGTCAAAATTCTTCTATACTGACCTCTCTACTACAACATGATTATTAGAGTGTTATTTCAATCTGTGAGGAGGAAAATTAGTGTCTATCTTGAAACGTGTGATTTGATTTGTCAGAAAAAAGCTTGTCATAAATTTCCAGAGGTGGAAATTTTTCATCACAGCCTCTGTCATGGACTTTGAAGTGTTTCCAAATTCCTGTATGCAGCCAGCTGTGCTCTCGAAACACGTGGTTTGTCTTGGGTGAGGAGAAGGCACAGCCTTGCTCCTGTCTGCTCAGGCTGGGCAAGGAAAACTGACAACAGAAATTCTCCTTTCTTTGGGTGTAGAAACTTGTCTTCTTTCTTGGATGAAGAGGAGAATTGAGTATAAGCAATTGTCCCTCCTGTTGTCTGGAATGTGTTTGGGGGCCACCAGCCCCAGAACAAGTTTTTGACAGCTCTCTGCAACAAGCTGTCTGTGTTGAGGCCTGTCTGATCCTAATTGGTTAGGTATGGTGAGCAGTGACCTCTGTTTGTATAAAGGCTCTACTTATCATGCTCACCTGGACATGGAAAAGCATTTTGTTTGTTTGGCTTTCACATGTGTGGTGTAGATGAAGGAAATTGTAATCTCCTCCTGGAGAAAGCACTTTGGAGTACTTACTGTTCATCTGATCCTGCAGACAGTTGAATACAGAGTGCAGTGCCAGCATTCTGTGTGACTCTGTGACTACAACAAAATGATCCTTCCGCTTTAGAATACTTTTGGGTCAGTGTGGTCAATCTGGATACTTTTATAGAGGATTTGTGAACCTACATTTCTGTTGTGTGAGCAGAAACTGTTATGAGGTAACATAAGTTGAGAGGTAACCTTTCAGCAGAATGGTTTGAGTTAAAATAAAGGAATTGAAAAAGAGTACAATGACCAAAAAAATCTATAAAAATGCAATTGTGCTAATATAATTTTATCACTTATTTAAAAATTTAGTCGACCCAAAAGACTACCAAGTGTGAAATTAAGGAACAGCTCCTCTACTTTTATGGAAATCACTCTTCTTCACTTGTCTAATAGCCTGATTTTGTCAGATCATTTATTTCCATGGTTTTAAAATGAGCTTGACAGACAGAATTTTATAACACCACTTTACTGCAAATAAGAACATCATTTTCGCTTATTAAAACTGAAGCTTAGAGAAAGCATTAAAATTAACAGTTCAGTCTGCTTTAACCTTTTGAATACTACTATGACTTTACACTCCAGACTATGTGTAAGGAAAGCCTCAATGATTGCTGGGTATGTAATGAGCAGAGCTCCTAAAGGACAGGCAGTCGAGGAGCTGCTCTGGCCTTACCTACAGTCTGCTCACACTTGCCTTGATAACTCTGTCTATGCAAACATTTAAAACACCACTGACAGAAATTAATACTTGCTCCAGTCAAGGTGACTTTGGGCATCAGAACTGAGTAGTGAATAGAGGTGGTGAGCGACTGTGCTATAGCAAACATGATCTGAGATTACAGACATGTTGCTGCATACAGCAAACACCATAAAATGCAGCTTATTCTCTTAACAGATGTTTTACTTTCTGTGTGATTTTTTTCCTTTCTGAGCAATGAAAACTGACTGATCTTGGAGGTCACTTGAATAGATGATGAATTCTCTACTCCATAGCTGGCAGTAACTCAAACATCAAGGCAATGGTGGTGGGACACATCCTCCTCCAGCTTGGCTCATCTCCAGAGCTGCAGCTGGACCTTATCCCCATTGAGGGGGTATTCAGTAGTGACAGTTTAGATCAGGTTTTCCCAGGCATGCTTGTGCAGCCTTGTTTTGCTCTCAGTTACATGCCTGGAGTTACTCATTGCCACCAGTTCTTACCCTAGTGCTGTGTTCTTTTTAAAAGCTAATTCAGTGAAGGAGTGGGAATCCCAGGCCAGGCAGTGTTTCTGTGCTCAGGCTGCTCCCTGTTAGCCAAGTTATCCTTCTGCTAAGGAATAACAGTGGTTATTCCTTGAAGATACTGGCTATGATAAAAATAGATTTTCTTTTTAAATTGTCAACATTTTAGTAGATAACAAAGACAGATCCCTTCCAGGATCTTCAGTGGAAAATCTGATTCAGACTGTGGCAAGACATTTGCACCCTTTCTCTGCCAGTCCATAAAACCTAAAAAATTAAGTCAGTAATGAGAGAGAGGGAGGTGTATCTGTCAAATGAGCTGAAATTGTCTCTCTCTTCAAGGCTTCTGTACCTTGACCCTCCAACTCCCCTTGGACTCTGTCATCTGAAGGTTAGCAGAGGACATCCATCTTTCTCCAGCTCCAGAGAGGCTTCCTAAAGTTTCACAGCACCCAGAATGGAGAGTGAAAGACTCAAAGTCTTTGTGTTTAAATAAAAAAAGAGAACAAATGGGAGAGTTTTGGCCTCTTGTTTTGACTATGAAGTCAATTCATCTTTAAGAAAACTCTTTTCTTCTCACTGCTCTCTTAGCATAAAATTTTAGTATGGTTTATTTCCTGCCCTCTAATGTTCTGAAATATGAAAATTGTTTCCATCAGTGCATTGTTGCTGCTTTTCACTGGGCTTCGTTTCAATAGTTAAGAGGTTCCTGTACAACCTAATAATGGTGTATTGGAACCCAATAATGGTGTATTGGAACCCCTCTAGATGCAAGAATTGTATTATCGACATTACATTACTGTTGTCACTGCCTTTTGGTCTTGTTACAGCCCACAACAGTGAGAGAACCTGCTAGATGAAGAACACAGAGCTCACAAATTTCTCCACCAGCATTTGCTGCAAGTCTAGATTTAGTTCGAGTTCTAATTGTTGTATCCTTTTGGTGTGATTAAACCATCATTCCTTGCCTTTAAGGATTAATCCTTTGGACTGGAGGTTGAGAATCAAATTCCCTCCGTGCCCTGAAGTCTGAGAACAAAATGAAGTTTGCTACATGAAGACTTGAAATTTTAGTTGAACTAAGTCTAAAAAATGACCAGAGAACTTTTTACTGTGATAGGGAATTAATCTCCCATTTCCACAAGAAATGTTGTAAAAGAAAGGCCACACAGAATGGAGTTAAGGTGTGGTTGTGTTGTAGGAAAAGGAACAGCCTGGGATCATCTTCACAAATGAAAAAAGCCCCTCAGCAGCCTGGACTTAAGTTAAAGTTGTTGATACAGGAATGTCTAGTGGTTGAAGTTTATAATTTATCTACAAAATTGGTAAGAGATAAGGAAAACGAATTTCTATCAGAAATCTTTTGACAGCAAATATGGAAATGAATAAGCATTTAAATCAGAAATAATCACAATTCAGCATCTAAAAGGACCATGTTGTTTTGAAGCACAGCTGTAATAGCCAATTAGCCATCCAGTCAGTCAGTGTGCCAGAGAGGCACCACCACTTCTGAGCTGGTGTGCCACATGTTTCCAATGTACCCAAAGAAATCCAGCAATTGGAGTAACAAGTGCAGATGAGGTGTTGCAATAGTATGAAAAGCAGGGGAGTTTTTCATCATTTGATACTGCCTTACAAAAAAAAAACCAACTCAGAAGCATGAATTGTGAATGTGAAGTCTTAACATTTCTTCTTGGATTTGAGGTAAAAACTGGAAATCTGCATATTTTTCATTTCAAAACAAGGGCTCTTGTGTTTCTGGCCTCCTTAGAAAATATTAAAGCTGAGATTTTAAATTAAGTCATGCGAACTTGAAGGGCACTTAGGAGGCATCAGGACCATCCTCTTGCCCCGGGGTGGTGTAACTGATCACTCTGCTATCATTCCCAGCAGATACTTGTCTCATTTTTGTTTAAAAACATAATTTTTTGAAGCTACACAAATATGTTAGGAAATCT
>WEIV01021484.1:1862-52062 GCA_013390005.1 Calyptomena viridis
TCTTCCCAATTGCATCATGTTGAGCCTTCACTAAAGCTAAATCATGGCAATCATGATAAATTGTAGATGAGGTAGAATGAGGTTTGAGGAAAGGAAGAAAACATGATTCTTAATAAGGTTTTAGAGGATACTTCATTGTTAATTTTTATTTGACATTGAATGTTAAGGCCTTGAATGACCCATCGTTTTCCCATTTCAGACTGATGGGAATGCATTAGCTAATGAGCATTGGCTTTTTATTCATTTTGAGAATGTAATTGACATGTTAGTGTGGATTATAATTTGCTATTTCATTTCAGTAGTTTAATGTAAGATGTCTTAGAATAGTTTTGAGGTTTGTAGAAAGCAATGTAGTATATGTGCAGATTTTGCAAAGTAGTTGCTAAGTTTAAATGTTGGCAGACTACTTATATACTCAAAAATAAGTTCTATGTACTTGGAAATGTTTAATAAAAGTACAAAATACGGTATCACTGTCTTAATACTTTTTTTTTTCACAGTGAATTTTATTCCCAATGAACAATGTATACTGGCTGTTATTTATCTGAATTAGCATAGCATTTAAATGCAGCAAAACATCTAATTTTCCTTCTTTTGTCCTCTAGCAATGGCAAGCCGGCAGGTAGACATCGCTACTCAAGGATGGTTCATTGGTCTTATGTGTGCTGTTGCTCTTCTGATCTTGATTTTACTGATTGTTTGCTTCATAAGGAGGAATAAAAGTGGCAAATACCCAGGCATGCTGTTTAACAATAAGAGTAAAATTAATCTGTTGCTAACCCAATAAAAAGATTTCAAGTTTACTGAAAAATTGCATTTGCTGCGGGTTTACATTTACACTGGATATGGCAAATTGGTCAGCATTTGCTGGGCTTGGCTGGAGGAACGTGCATATTGGTAGAAAACCTCAATCTATTTAAGCATAAGAGAAGTACCTCCTTCATTCCTGGAGGATCATATTACTGCATGATCTGTCTAGAGAGGTTTGAGCTTTTTTTGAAATTCCACCACTACTGCGTATTCTAGTATAGTACAGATGGGTTCAGTCCACTAAAATGAGCTGAGTTAGAATATATTTGGTCAGAAAGTGCGGAAACACACCTGGTCATAGTAACTCTGTTACCTTAAAGTACCAGGAATGCATTTCATAGGACAAATCTCTTCATATATTATTTTGTCTCAAATACAAAACACCTTCAATTCCTTCCCAGAATCTGTGTAGTCTTCCGCCTCTGCATTTTTGCAGCTAAGTTTGAAGTTACCATCCTTCGGTTAGGCTGTTTTTTCTTCAATAATTTTTCTTTGTAAGAGGGGGCGGTGGGGACAGGAGGAGGGTTTTTTTAGTACTAGGACTGGGTATGGCCAAGTATATTTTATAATTTTTAATTAAAAATTGAAACCATACAAAGTATGTCTCCTGTCAAACTCTCATCGCTCCTGGTGTACATATTATAAAAGGCATCTACGTGTATGTATATAGGTAGGTAGGTATGTATGTATGTATGTATGTGTGCATACATGTATTAGTTACGTAGTAGGTCTGTAGACAAAAGCTCTTTTGAAACAGATAGTGAGAACCAGTCTGCATAGTTCTGTCAATAGGATCCAAGAGCAGCTGTTGAGGTATGAGTGTCTATGAACGCACTTCAAGAGAGCATCTGTAGGGACAGAAGTTAAATGCAGAAGGTTTATTCAAGGCAGAGAAAGAGTTTCACTCAAGGCAGTTTTCTCTGCTGGGAAAACTAGGCCTAGGAAAAATCTGGTATGGGAGAAAATTGTTTCCATAAATAGCACTACCTATTTTCTGCCTGTCTGTTTTAACTCTCCTGTTGCACGAAGAGGTAAGAGTTCTCACAGACATGCTTGAGGCTGGGAGAGAGGAAGACCATAAAAAAGCACAGGGGAGAACACAGCCTTAATGTTCTGTGATGTGAAATGTGAAAAGGCATTGCTATAAAAACACCCAAATGCTGCTTTTTTACCCACTGCATGATTTTTAGCAGCATATTTATGGTTTCCAACTTTGGAATAAATTTTTCCTTAATACCCTAGTAATGGTTTAGTCATCTTGGTTTACCTGCATGCATATCAATTCTTAAACCATCAAAGAATAATTTGATTTTTCATTTTCCTCTCCTAGATAAGTAGAAAGTACAATTGCTAAGTTTCATGTGAAATCTTGATTTCCTGGACAAATTCTGTTCTGTATTACAGACTCCAAAGATTTGGAAATTATATACATATTCTGACCCTAGAATGCTTATTTGAAGTCACCTCAAACATCTTGAAGTTCATACTGTTAATTTGGGCATGAGAAAGATGGATACACTTACAAAAGAAAAAAAAATCCATACCTTGTTTTAATTTCTCCAGCTTGTTTTGTCCAGTACACTTCTGAAAACCAGTGTTGCTGAACACTAAGAACTTTACCTCTCCATAAGGAAATCTTTTATAGCTGAACATAGCATAGCAGATTATTTTTATAAGAAAATCACTTAATTTAGTTAAGAGTTTACAAGAATCCTACCCTGCCCAATTTGTTAAATTTTTTTATAGAGAGAGCTAATATTTGTAGTTACAGCAAAAATTAAGAGAAGCTTCTATTCCAACTGCCTATGCCCATGAAGGAAAGACAGATGATTAAGGAAGTGTTCCATAAAGTTGTATGACAGGTTGAAGACATCATCTTAGTTTTTTTCCTAATATTTGGATTTTTAAAAAGAAAATGAGATTATTGAGGATATAGGAAAAGTGACTCTTAGTGGAGAGAATTGAGAAAAGAGAAGGAAAATTCAAAGATTGAAACAAATTATGAACTGAAAAAGGCAGGGAGGACTTGAAATGAGCCACAATCAAGATGTGCATTTACACACTCATATACAAAGATAGGCCTTGACTTTTTGTAAGATTTGTAGATTCAGTATGTACTGAATCACTGCATTGCACTGTAGCAGTGACTTTATAGCTAATTGTATTTCTTGTGTCATTGCAAATGAACTGTTCTACAAGTAGTGACAAATGGAAAACATGGAGTTATGAAAATCTATAAAAATCAAAATTATGAACTCTTTTTTCATCATAATTTTAGCATGTCATCTTGATATTGCCTGTGGTTTGTAGAAAGTAATTAATTACTTCAATATGAAATTATAGCAGACAGATACCTCTCCAGATGTTGTGCATTATTGCAATTCTGTACTTAGTAAATACTATCAGGAATGATTCACATTATCTTAAATAACAACATATAAATCAATGATGTACAAATTAAGTGTGGAAATTACTAGAATAAAAGATAATATATTGGATATTGGATTATATAACTCTATCTGCTAAACAAGGGAAAGATTTGAGTAGTTGCCAGAAAAAGAGAAATGAAAAGGCAAAGGGAAGAAGCATAAAGATAATGCTTCAAGTCAGTATGTTATTTTACTCTGTCAACAGTCTTAACAAATATATGTCACCTGTAAACATCTGACCCCTCATGTACTAGTGGGTTTCTGTGTCAAAGTTTCTGTGCTACAGGTATTTTTGTATAGAGACTAGGTACATGCCTGAATTTATTCCCACCAGGAATAAACGATGACTAAACATAAAACAAGGGTGTTCAAGGGATACAATACTGTTATATTTAGGTTCCAGTGTAGGTGATTTTGCTTTGCTTGTGATCTTTTAGAAAAGAAGAAATTAACAGGTGATTCCTATTTTTTTCTAATATTAATAATTCTCAAAATAATGAAGTCTTAGTGGGTGAAATGCACACAGAAAATGTGCAAAATGACAGTGAACACAAATGAATCTGATTCAGTTTTATCAATCAGTAGGAGAGGAATATCAAGAGGAAATACAGAGCATGGTTAAGTAAAACTAAATTATTCAGATTTCAATACACAATAGCTCTAATAATAAGTAATTAAATTAGTTTAGTAGGATTTTTAACAAAACTTTCTCTTTAGCACTAGAAAAGAAAGGAAAAACATGTTCTACTAATGCAAAATGGCATACAGTATAATGAAAATAAAATTCTATAGCTAATGAACAGATCTTTTTCTTCAAAAGAAAAAATGTAACAGCCTAAGGCCCCATTTAAAAAAATATTCAAACCACATTCCTGCCAAATGTGGTCAGTTTGAGAAATTAAGCTGTTAGGGTTTCTCATCTTGCAGTTCCATGATAAAAATTACTATTTTAAATATTTTAGTGAAGGAAAAGGAGGATGCACATGCTGATCCAGAAATACAACCTATGAAAGAAGATGATGGAACATTTGGTGAATACAGGTGAGCAACTGATGTGATTTGTCATGGTCTCTGTTATGTCACTCATGTACTGTATAAAGTATCACACTTATTAATTCAAAACTAACGTTTTTTTTTCCATGTCAAAGATTCTATATCCAGTGTTATATAGAACCATAGAAGCATTTCAACCATAGCATTAGAAAAAAAATTATCCAAGCTTAGTACAAACCATTCACTAATGCAAAGTAAAATCCAGATTCAGACACAATTGTCTCAAAGTGTAGAATCTTTATTTACGAAGCCAGCTTTCAGGTAGTTCAAATACAGATATAGTGTCCTTTCAGTCAGGCCACATCTAGCATTATTGTTTTTGAAAATAAATTTCTAATTGAAGCCTAATAAAGACAATTTGGTGTTGATGGGAAAACAAATGCATTTAAAATGGCTGCCAGTACTAACATCTAATCCAATAACAAGGAAGTGATGTCCTACACAGAGGTGAAGGAATGTCCTACAAGAAAAAACAAATCTCCCTTTCAATGTTTCAGTACAAGATACATAGCAAGCAGCTTCAAAGCATGCAACACAGCTCTTACTCCTGACTCTCTTCCTTTATTGTAAATACAGTGTAGCCAAATCTCCTGGTATTACCAAAAGCATGCCTTGGCAAGTCTGTTGATGTAACAATTATGAGTATAGCTTATTTAATAAGCAGCATTTTATTTGTTGTGTTTTGCTTAGTACAGAAAACAATATTACTCTTTCTACATAGGTCAATACCATTACCTTATACATGGGTGATATAATAGATTTTGTAGCACATTCCTGTTTTGGAAGCACTGTAGAAGCCCTTTATTATTTTGAAGATTTGACATTTACAAATGTACATAGAAAAAGAAAGGTTTTTTCAGGAGGGATCTACTCTGTTGCCATAACTGCTTCATAGAAGGAAAATGTACATCTTGATCTGACAGGAATAGATGTACAATTCTGAATGCCAAAGAGCAGTTTCTGTTTATTCTTCCTTGATTAAAAAAATACGATTCTCTGTTCTTACGTTAATGAGTTCAGAATGGTATTTTATTACAGCCATAAGTGCATATGAATTAATTAAATTCAGCTGATAAAAAGGGAAATGTGAAGCAATGTTTGGAAGCAGAAGTAAATAAGTACTATGTAAGTTTTCCTGGCCATTCTGGTTTGCATTCTCCTTTATTGCTCCAATGGTTTTTAATACTTGGAACTTTGGCAGCAGAAACTGACCTTTGTACAGAATTGTACAAATTATATGACGTCAATACATGTTTTCTGAAGCCTGGAATAAGTATTCAAGTCTGCTTTCATGTGTGACCTGTAGTAAGATTTGAATTTATGCCTCCATATTTAAGTGGCTTGAGTTCTATATATTGAGTTCTATATATTGATTCTATAGAATCATCTAGAGCTTTATTAAATTATTTTATGATGCATTTATGCACCTCATGTCTGGTGAATATGGGCAGATGCATGCCAAGCTTTCAGACTTGTTTATATAAATGAGCTCATGCTATGTACCATGCAAAAACTCCTTCTATAATGTATTTTCTTGTAATTAGTCTATATTGGGCTTTCCTCTTTTTTCCTTAGAGACAGGGCAGCAGCAGCAACCAGTCAGATTACAGAAGATATCTTGCCACCCTCTCTGCAGCCCAGCATCACTGCAGTCACTCAGTTCCCAGTTTGTCTGCCTCACATGATGCAGTGCTTCTTTGAGGAAAAAGGGTATAGGGTTTCCCTTGAAAAAAAAATGTAATTTTTGAAAGATTTAGGAATTCGAGTATTTTGAACTTTTTTCATCACTTCAGGTCCATGTCTGCTTGGACAGGAAAGAAACTGGACAAGGAAAAGAAAAGAAAAGGTAGCTGTGCCAATTCTCCTGAAGCAGACCCTGTCTTTACCAAAGCAAAGTCTGTGAGATCTGACAGATCCAACTTCTTCAGAAGGTCAGGGGATCAATACTCCAACACCAGATCAGAGACCTCCTACACCAGGAGGAGGGCTAGGCAGTCTTCAGAGCTTACAAGGGTTAGTTCTGTCTCTGCTTCCCTCTGCCAAGAGGAAAAGAGGTCAGACGAATGGAAGTACAGGCATGGCTCTAGACATCATGCTTCTGAGCAAGAGATAATGGGGTCGGAGGAGGGCTCAGATTCTCAGGCAGGACAGCCATCCCCTTTCCAGCAACCCCTCAGCTGCAACTCACTTGGTGGCTCACTGGCAAGGCAGCATTCTTCTCTCCAGCACTGGTGCAGCCAGATCCCAGACTGCAGCTCAGATTCAGAAGACACTCAGAGCTCCTGCCACAGGAAGGTAAGACCTTCTACTGCTACTCACTTCTCTGAATCTGAAAGGAATTCACTAATTAAATCTGTAATTTTGCCTGAGCTAGCCACTGTCTTAAAGGATGCTTTGACAGCAGCCAGACACAGTATAACGTGTGTGGCACAGGCTAGGTCCCATCCAGTAAAGCATCCCAGGGTACCCGTTATAGAAGTTCCAGTGGTTCCTTTAGAAGCATCTGGGAGCAGATCTCAGACTTTTGATTCTGTCCATATGGACAGCTTAAAAGATCAAACAGCTTCTGAGAAGGAGAAGCCTGAGGCTGACAAGGCCTTGGAGGTTGAATCAGCCCCTGAAGATGGGGAGGTGGCATCTGAGTCCCCTGATCAAGAAGGACTAGATCTTCTCCGTAAATTTGACATCACAAATCAGAATTATCTGTTCAAGCACATAAAGAGGTTGTTAATGCTAAAATCTTCTAAATCTGAATGCTCTTCAGAAGAATTGCTTATCCCATCTGAAGAAGGCAAGGTAGATAACGCACTTCCTATCCATTCAGCTGTGGAAGATCTTGTCTGCAGGATCTGGGGTAATCCTGAGGCCAAACATGAAGTCCCAGCAGTCCTACATAAGCTCTATCCTTTTCCAGTGGATAAAGCTGCTTTGTGGGGGACCTTGCCCGAGGTAGACAGAGTATTAGTTACTGGTGACTCTGTACTGTCAGTGCCTGATGACGTGGATGCTCTCCCTAAAGATCCTACTGACAGAAAGGTTGAGGAAGCAATTAAAAGATCTTTCAAGCTAGCTGCAGCCCAACTTGGAGTATCTATCTACTGCACTTATGCTTCTAAAGCGTTACTAATATGGTTAGAGGAAGAACAAACCAGATTCAAAAAGAAATGGGTCCCATCTGCTGCCATGCAGAGTAAACGGAGGCTACGTAAAATTGCAGCTGATTTTATCCATGATGCAGCTGAGGATTCTCTTAGACTCACTGTTAAAAATATGGCATGCCTCACTGTAGCCTGGAGAGCTATATGGCTGCGTCCTTGGACCTCATCGCTAGATCTGAAGCGTGAACTGCTGTCTTTGCCATACACGGGGGGCAAGCTATTTGGGGAATCCTTAGTCCAAATCATGAAGGATTTCTCAGAACACAAACACTCCTTACATCACATGAAAAAAAGGAGCTCTGTTGGAAGCTCTTCCTTTTCTTATCCTCACAAGTGTCTGAGCTCCCTGCGTTCTCCTCCAAAATTCAAAGGAGGGAAGGGAAAGTATAAAGTCTCACAATCATTGCATGCCAAGTATGAAAAGACACCTCACTTTCAGAGGGACACCAGACCATCAAGAGGAACTTTCTAAGAACATAGACTTGCTTCCTACACTCTCAGGAATTGAGAAGAGTGGAAGACTGGAAATGTTTCAATATTTCTGGACAAGTAAGCCCAGTGCTCAGAAAATCAGTTGTTTCAAAATAAAATTAAATTTTTAAATTACTTAAATCTTAATGACTAATTAATACGTTCTAGAAAAATGATAGCTCTCAATTTTAGGGGAGATTTTTTCCCATTCCATTTCTAGGCTTCCCAGTGGTCTTGAGATGGCTTGTATTTGTTTGAAGTTTTGCACTCCTCAACTTCATCTAAGAGCATACTTTCTGCAGCACCAGTCAACATCAGATTTTTCTGTCATATTGATCTAAATGAGGAAATAATGCTTCAGGAAATGCAGATGTTTCAGGAACCACAGAATAATTGCTTATACTATATTCCTGTGACTGGATGGATTCCTTCACTTTTAAATAGGGAAAACAGTGCCTCTGTAACAAACTACACCAAGATTGTAAATTGTGGGCACCAAGAAACTGCAAGAAACAGAATAAGTACCACAGATATATGTTTATTTAAATTAAAATTAAAGACTCTCTAGAGCTCCTGTTCAGGTCAGTTTAGGTGTATAAATCAGCCTAAATTTCCCTTCTGGTCCCTAAATCGAGAGAAATTAAGAAGTTATGACAGCTACAGACCTGTGTGTTCATGGATAGGGAGAGACTGGAAACATGCATTTCTTAGCTACAAGGGAAGGCCAAAAGTCCAGCAGTCAGTGGAATGTTCTTAGCAAGGTGAAACAGGACAAGACAACTACAGTAGTAGAACTGCTAGTGTGGTACCACAGGATGTTTGCACATTTTGTTGAATTATCTTGCCTCTTTTCTTCAACAATCTGGCACAGTGTTTTTCTAAAAAATTCTTGAATATGCCATGAGAGATTTTCTGGTGGAGAGTTTTGAGATTGCTAAATAACATATTACTCTTCCTTCTTGTTCTGGGTTGATTGACAATGAAAATATAGTTTGTAACTACAACAGTGTTTTTTTCTGTTCTAGTTACTTGAGTTTTATTGCAGCTTAGGTGTGTTTTCAGATGCACTCAGCCATGATTTGTGCCTCAGCACTGTAGTTGTAAGCTTTGGTCCCTTCTAGCACAAGAGATTATCTCAGCCGACTGCCTGAAGAACTGAATAGTCCAATTGGATTTGGCACTGGTCTTTACTGTGTTCTAAATTATGCACATGTCCTTTCTTTGACAGTTCTTGTCTTAATTCTTGAATATCTCTGTGATTGCTTTTTTGCATAATTTTCCATGAGAAATAGAAAGGGTGGAAAGTTGGTTAAATTTATCTCAGCAGATTTTTCTTTAAAATTTTCACAAGGAGTCAGGTTCTTTGGCTAACAACAATTTTTTCAACACATTGCCATTTAAAGCCAGAGTTTAATCTCCCAGTTTTTCCAGTTTACACCAGGACTGAAGATTGAGGATTTCAGAAATGTTGAAGAAAAAGTACTCAGAAGACTAATATATGTGACTTAATCTGATAACTCTTAGCTGAATGAGAAATAGTAAAATGGTTTGAAGTATGGATTGACCCAGATGCATAAGTGTGTAGGGAAAGTGTTTGTCACCTGCACAGTCCTAACAAGCTAGGAGCATGAACAGAAACCTGTTAGGTATTAGGGCAGAGATTGTCCTGGAGTGTGCAGGGAAGCCATAGTGAAAGGTACTTCTGAGGCTTTATGTGACTGCTTATACTGAAACATTTCTGGGCTATCGACCTGAGGGCACAGAAAAAGGAATTTACTGACAACAGTTTTCATCTTCTGCATGCTCTTTCTGGGTCACATAGCCCAGGATGTTTTACCTGTTTTGTTTGGTGTATGTTGCCTTTCACCTGACAGTCGTGTTACAAGGAAAAGTAGTATTTTGCTAACCATATATTGAGTCTTTTTGCATGTCCATGAATATGGCAAAGTTTAGTGGGAACTAGTTGCCTGCTGGACTGCAGAGGCACCGTAAAACTGTCTTCCCCATTCTGACTGGTTGCTGCATGTACCCATATCTAAGGAAGAAAAATTGAAAAGTTGAAAGAAGAAAGGAGATTTCAAGGTACATATTTCTTTCTATAACTGATGAGCTTGTGAAATGGAAGTACTTTTTTTTTTAAATAAATTTGTACTTTGCACTTACTCATGTTATTGTTACCTTTGTACTTCTTATATCTCTTAATAATTAGCTGCAAGTTTGATATGTGTTTCATTAAACTAAGAAGAAACATGTATTCATATATTAGCGATGATTCATGAATAATACTTAAATTATTTAGAGTAATATTAAATACTGTTCTTACTAAAAGGAAAGAAGTGTATGTGGTACATATAAGTACTTACCAAAATAATTGGTACATATGAGTCTTCATTGAGAAACTTTTATCCTTAAAAAGCTACTACTATGGAATTTATTTGTACAGCAAAAAATAGTAAAAGTATCGCTACACTTAACTTCCATGGCTGTCTGATCTAAATATAGAATTCATACCCATTTTCACCTCTTGTTTGGTTCCCTCTCAATATTGTTTTCTCACTACAAATTGTATGCACTGCATATATGGCACTTTTCAAAAACTACTTCATTTTCCCACTGTAATCTCAGTCAATGCAATTTGCTCTTTATTTTTTACATCAAATATTACACTTGATAAGTAGAAAAGTCAGCAAGCAAAACCACAAACAGAAACTAAAAGAAATTATGATTTATTCTGATTGTATTTTGGAATAGTTTTATGAACTATAAGCAAGATTGGCAAATCTTGCAGGTGCAATTTGTATCTTGCAGATACAAATCTTGTATGGCTTTAACATGTTTTTGCAATATGGTATTATATATTCTGCAGCCTAAAGTGTTCTACAGCTCTTTATTCATCTATATTCATAATGCAATTCAGCCGCTTTTACAGTTTGCTTCTTGGCAGCAAACAGATAATAAAATTATTTCTCCAGAGCACCAGAACCCCTTCTCTGTTTTGCACCCCTGGGGCAACAAAAGTAATGTCCAAAACACTGATGTTCACCTTTTTCTCCCTCTCCTGCTTGTTCGTTTTTTCCTCTTTATTCCTCAATTTCTTTCTCTTCCACACAAAGCATTGTATTCATTTAATACAGGAGTCATAATCCAGTTTCATAAAGAATGAATGATACCATGGCATATGTTTCCTTTCCCTGAACGCGGAGTGGAAAGCCTGGATAATCCCACTTGTTTTTCCACTGCCAGTCTTGGTAGAACATCTCTCTGGATTTGTATAGTGCAACAAGGGAAGAAATCCCCAGGTTCAGATTTGAGTTTTGCATCTGCTGTGACTGTGCCCTCACACCAGTGCCCACCTCTGTGCAGATACACTCATGGGTAAATCTGCAGTTTTGTTTGTTTTTAATTATAGAGACAGTAGATTCCACATCCTTATTAAAATATAGAAAAAACACAGACACAATGCAACCAAATGTGTAAGTATGTCTTCATTTTTTTGCTTATAAATAAACTTTGTTTGCAAAAATAGAAACAAGAAAAACATAAGAGCAGTGTTATAAACATTTTCACTTTGCTGCTGGATTCCTGAAATTTTAGAGTACATTCTCTTACATGTTACTGCCTGTATGTTTGCAGCACCAGTGAGCACAGATCAATGATACAATATTTTTCCTCATGCCTTGTACACAGCAATAACTAAAAAGTCAAGTCTGATACAGTCAAGTTCAGAGGTTTTGCCTTTGTGTACTTTGTGCATGAGGGTTTTCTAACGTGTATATGAGAGATACTCCTACCACTTTTTTTCTGGTGTATTTGCAGAATAATAAAATCTCTGGTATGCTTTTTCTGTAAATATTTATGCGTATTAGAGGCATCCTTCTTTTAGAATGTGATAACTTAGTGTCTTCCAAAGCCAAAAAAGGTGATGAGATGAGGAGAAGCAGATTGATGAAAAATTGGTATAGTGGTTTTCTAGCAATAGTGTCTCAACAGGGCTTTTGTTAGCTAACAATATGATCTGTATGACCTTGTACATGCTTTGTACTCTCTCTCTCTATAGATATGGTTTCTCTGGGTGTTCAAAGGTACTAATTAGGGAAAAAAAAGCCTTATTTGATTAAGTAGGTTATTTTTTTTTAGGAATTGGAGGGTTAAAATAATTTGTTGAGTATATATTCAGTCTAATATTCTGGAAATTGTAAAATGTAATTTCATTTCTTTGATATTTTATACATTTTTCTTTATATTTCTTATAAGCTGTGAGTCTAAATAAAAACCCCAAGCCACTTTCTTTTTTTGTACACTATATGCAAATAAAGTGACATACTCTTTTTAAGACAAGGTAAATAATAGCACCCAAAAGTGCAGTTGGCAATAGTGGTTTTTAATTCGAAATGCTTTGGAGCTGCTGCTGAAATCTTTATCTTGAAGTGCAGTTTAAAGGATTCTAACTACATCTATTTCATGAAATACAAGCCTACCACAGGTGCAAATTTATTTGAGGATGCTCATGGTGCTGCAGTTTTTCCACTGACGAGGAAAGACCACATAACTTTGCTACAGGGATCACTTCTCCCTGCCCTTTTGTCCTCTTTCTGTTGTCCTCCAAATCACCATCATCATTGTCAGAATGTCGTCAGTTATGAAGTAGGGTAGGGAGGTGAATCTGATAAGAAGTGAAAAAGAATAAGCATGCACCCAACTCCTCAGTTCTAGCTACTGTAAGCTAAATTGTTGCTTTACCTGTAGTGGTGTAAATATTTTAGCAATTTTAAGAGCAACTTACTATTGATAAAATACTGATCACTATCAGGATATGGACTTTGCTTTTCTTCTTAGGCTATTTTCATTTGTTTCTTCTGCACCCTTTTAATGGAATATGTAGGTCTCTTGAAAGGTAAGGTTGAAAATTGCAAGTCTGGCCTGCATTATGTAACAAATTATTTCAAAATGCAGCACTTTTATTTTCTTTATACTAGTAAAGAAAATCAGTATATTTCATTTAACCAAAGTCATTCTTCATTCATGTTCAAGGAGTCCAAGAAATTAAGAAGTTTAACAGACTAACTTCACAGCACACCCTAAGCTTGCTGCTTTGGAGAACAAACAAATTACTTTTTTATAACTTTACAGCCCACTTTTTAATGCTTGCAGTTCCATCTAAGTGGCTTCCAAGCCAAGGGCCCAGGTCTTATAACTGAAAAATCATGCACGATGGGTAAAAAAATAAAAGAAACCACAACCCCCAACCCCCGCCTCCACTGAAGACATTCTCTGTTTAAACCATTTCTACACCATGTTTTCATGTGAACTGCATCATATTGATTTGTCTACAATGTGATGTGGGTTTACTAAAGGATTATAGGGCTGCACACATGCTTTTCATAAACTCTGCATGCATGGCTGATTTTGTCTTAATAAATCATACATCAGTTAATTCCATGTTTGTTTGTGTCTCCAGTGATGCAGAGGACCATAAACCTCTAAAAAAAGGAAGCCGGACACCTTCAGACAGAACTGTGAAAAAAGAAGACAGTGATGATAGTTTAGTTGACTATGGAGAAGGTGTAAATGGTCAGTTCAATGAGGATGGCTCTTTTATTGGACAATACAGTGGTAAAAAAGAGAAAGAACCTGCAGAAGGAAATGAAAGCTCTGAGGCTCCTTCTCCTGTAAATGCCATGAATTCATTTGTGTAACCACAGAACTTGATCCCCTTGTACCTTCAGTTTGTTTAAAGCACTTGCACATCCTCCTTCTCATACTATGAACACACAGGTAATGGAGCTCCTCACCACCAGGTGTTAATGCTATGAAAATATGCAGATCAATACTGTTACACAGCATAATGACACAGTAAGTGGTATATTAGTATGAATCAAAATACAAAATTCGAATTTTGTTCAAAACTTGGGTATTTTTACTTTTTTTTCAAAGGAACTGACACAAACAATAACATTGACTTGTAATTTTGTTTCCTGTTGAAAATACAATATAATGCATGGAAAAAAAAAAAGCTACACAATTCACAGGTAATTTTGTGTACATTATAAAAATATGGTTTCACAATTTGTTATGCAGTCCTCAGCTGAATCCCTGGATATGAATTCCGTTCTCATTGTCAGAGTGTTATAGTAGTATTATATAGAACTTCAATGTCTTTGTGGACATTGTTGTGAAATTGGTGACTTAATGTCTAGCTATCATATGTCTTTTTGCAAGACAGTTAGGAACAGTATGTACAGTATATAATTGCTAAATGATTTAAGTATGACACTTGCATTTGCTGATGCTTAATGAGACCCTATTATCTGCTCTTTGCTCCTATTACTTTATAGTCTTTTTAATCTATCAAGTATTACAGCAGCACAGTGTTCTATTTTTACATCAAAACACATTGAATTGATTTTAGGGCATAAAAGATATGCATTGCAATGCATTTTGGAATTTTTACAGTCACTGAGAGAAAAACTTTAAAAAATGAGAGAAAATCTTCCAGAAAACACAGGGCAGAGTACATTCAGTGCCTTTATACAACATGCATTCCGTAATGCACTACACTACTAAATCAGTTGGTGCAGTAAACTGTGATGAGCAGACTACTGTCATTGCCAAATAAAGGAAATATGTGATGAAAACAAAGTGTTATGAAACCGTTGTGCTAAAGATGGAAATTTTAAAATATTGTGAATTACACAAAGAAGAGTATGATTTTTTCCCCTGACAAAGAAGATGAATGCTTTCTACAGTTGCAGCACAACACGTTTTCATGGCCTTAGAATATTTAAAACAAAAAAAGCAACAATAAAAACAAAACAAAAAAACACCATCCAAAACACAACCAGAGTTAAATTATTTACTAACACAACAAGGTACATGCTCTTGCAAAATAAATAGTTAAAAACTCAAACCAGCTGACTGCAGTAGCAAGAGCGCATTTCCCTCTGTGTCCCAGCCTGATCAGTGTGGCAGCTTTGCAATTATCTACACCCTGAAGCAGTGTGGGGGTTACCACTCAGAACCACAGGATCCAATCTGACAAGTGCTAATATGGTTTATTTGTAAAGGATTACCCTTATTGGTTAAAAAATTATTTTCTCGCATACTATATCAATCAAATGTTTACCTCCAAATATAAATTTTTATAACAACCTATGGTTGAAGGAATGCTCAGTTTCATTTGCCAATAAATTGGTTTTTCATAACTTGCATCAAGTTTAATTTTAAGTAAGCTTTTTATATGTAGATATTTTGTTGAATTTGTAAATACACTTAAAGCGTAGATGCTATATGCTTCTAGGTGTTACAGACAAATAAACCAAGAAAGCTTATGTTGTACTGTGTAAGAAGTACTATAGCCAATGATGTGCATGGTATTTTAAAGCATCTACATAATTCTTTTTTTTTTTGCTGTGAAAACAAAATAGTGAACTGTTCTGCTCATTTACTGCAGATTCCTAATTGAACCATTCAAAGCTTTTGCCAGTGCATTACATTAGCCCGTAGGACACTTTGCAACTTTCATGTATATATTGTAGGTAAAGCACAACTGAAGTAATCCCAAATGTAAACCAGCTGGAATAAGCTTCTTTCGCACCTTTGAGCTTTCCATTGATCAGTTTTCTTAATGGGAACTGAAATATGAAATGAATTATATCAACATTGATTACAAAGCACAAAGAGAACATTTCTGAATAGGAACCGATGCTTTCAATAAAAGAGAACTATAATTTCGCTCTTATTTAACTGTAGATGCTGAATTATCTGTGCATGTGGGGGTAAACATACAGGCTCACTTCTGTAATAGTGCAACAGATTTTGTATTAAAAATAAATGTGGTTTTAAAATTTCACTGTTTGTTCTGTTTACACTAGCTGTAAAAGTCACATCGGATTCATCCTGTGATTAGGAATTCAAAGTGAGAAAAGAGCATGAAACAACTCTGGCAGAAGCTGTTCGCTTGATGTTACAGAACTTCCTTTACTACAACCAAATTATTTACAGAAAGTTGCATACCTTACATCCTACCCTTTGAAAAAATATAAATTTCTCTGACAATTTCCTGTTGAAATCTCCTGCTATTTACATTTGACTTCCATGGATTATTGTTATTTATTTAGACATATTTCTGCAAAGGAAAAAAACAGTCCTGTTCCATACCTGTAAGAGTGAATAAGAATGCTGATTTAAAATTAAGAGCCCTCAGATAGGATCGCAGATAAGAATTTTGTGTCCTAAAGGAATTGTCTGATATACAAATTTCTGGGCATCTGGTTTTAAACAGTATATGAAGTGAGCAATTTTTGAATATCATATTTTACAGTGCACAAAATCCATTGCAATGCTTTTTTCATATCTGTTTTATGAATGAAATCAGTCTGGGCAGGAGGGCAGCTGTTCTGCATAGAACACTGCAGGAGAGCCATGGATTCCAAGAGATGCAGCTGCTTCAGGAGATGAATTCAAAAGTTGATGTTTGGCAATGATGCTTGAAAGAGGGAACTTGTCACTGAATCAGAAGCCACTCTGTCAGCCCTTCTGTGTGTAATCGGAAACTCCTGGATGTTCCAACTCCTGACATCTGCACAGTCTCAGATCTGGCACTTCTACCTCCAGATTTCTTCATGCTATCTTCAATACCAGGCTGCCTGATTTTTTGTACAGGTATCTGTTGATTTTTCCAGCAGTGTGCATTGACTGGGAGATAGAAATACAGCTGTTTCTGTTTTGATTAAAAAAGAATTCCTGAAAAGAGGGGTCTGAGTTCCCTAGGCTTAGTTGGGAAAAAAGATTTCATATGGTAACAATTTTTGGAGATACACGTACATTATTTGTGCATGTTCCCCAAAGTGTACTAATACATATAGTTGCTTCATTTTCCTTTTAGTGATATACATTTGCTTCTGGTTTTATTCTCACTGAAGTGATTGTATAAATCTGGAGGGAATTAAAGAGGATACCTCGATGGTAATTTTTCTTGTAATGTTCTATTCTCACATTGTTCCTAGGAAATTACAATTTCCTCATGGCTCCATATAGCAGAGGCAAAGTGGCAGAATATTTGGTAACCAAATTCTTTTTGTATGTTGTATGGCCCATTTTGAAGCAGAAGTTATAGAAATTATATACGAAGAAATACTGTCTACAGTATGGAAGAGTTCTCTGAAAGAAGAACTGGGGAGAAAAGAAGATGAGATTCCAATAATTTCTGAAAAGAGATTGTCCTTTGCTGTGTTTTTGTCCCGCTCCCTCTCTCAGTCTTCCTCCTTCTTCTGCCTTAGGAAAGAACATGTCAGAGAGTTGGCAAAAGCAGCAACTGGTTTCAAGGGAGGGTGGAAATAACTGAATGTGCTGCTTGTAGGAGCCTACCCCCAAATTATGCCCCTAAGGTGGAAATAAATCCAACTGGCCATCATGTTTTAATCTTTGAAGGGATCTCTGGGTGCTCTTTGTACACAAGAAGTGGAAACTTTAGACCAAACTGTCAGGATAAATACATGTCAGCAGGACTTTGACAGACAGTAGATATGATCTATTGTGACCGTAAGCGAGGAGGAAAATAGTGATCCTTGTGATCGCATGAATTTTAGCAGCAAAAATATACACAAAGTTCCTTCCTGTGTTCACATGAAGATGAGCTAATCAAAAATTCAGATCATGTTTAATATCTAAAGGATCTTTTATTTGAGGTTGGAGAAGTTTGCCCAAGTGTGAGTTAGGCAGCACTGGCTTTGTCCCCCCAGGAAAGCCTTGTGGAATAAAATTGTGGCCAGCTGGCAAGTAACGGGTTTGCATATGTTTAAGTTGGAGAGGGGCAGGGCAGGAGACAGCTCCTGTCACCAGGACCCAACCAGCCTTTTGACCTGTTTTCCCTTGCCCTGGGGTGCTCAAGTAAAATACAGAAGTTTAGGAGGTAGCGTGGTTTCCCTGTCAGCTGAAAAAAACCCCATAGTATTGTGTCAAAAGTCAAAGCCACTGCTGTAAATTTAATTTCATTTTGCTTGGCTTTGTATCACATTTTGGATATAAGTGATGAGGAGGAAAAATGCCTGGTCCCCAGGTATGCTGTATGAATATGCATGCCCAGGATTTCAGCCTTCAAACAAAGTTTAGACAGTCTAATTCTGGTGCTGAACTTCACAAACAATTCCATGTCTTGTGCTGCATTAAGAAATGAATTACATTAATCTTTAATAATAAACTGTACCTGATACCTATCTTCCAGAGAGTGCTGCATTTCCCAGTCCAAAGACCTTCAAAGAGGGATGCTTTGACCCTGAAGCCTAGCATCTTACTTGACAGAGGATAGCAGCCCACCACACCTTGCTCTGCCCTGTAATTGCAAACATCTAAGGGGCTTCAAGCCTTCACACAACTACGGGGACAAATTAAGTTTTCTAAATGGCAGTGTTCAAAATATAGTCCAAGTATACGGTCTGTGATATATGTGCTGTAGTGAGAGAGCTTACAGGCATGCTGGCAGGAAAAGTTTGCCTGTCTGGTGTGGTAAGAAGAGGAAGTGAAAATGAAACTGTTTGGACAGAACAAATACGAGAACAAAGGTATAATATTTGAGATTTCTTGCAAGGATTGAGAAACAGCCAGTAGAGTAGCTGGTCTGAAGGGGGAAGAGAGAAAAGCGTCCACTTTACTCACATGACAGAGGCAGCAGGAGCCCTTGTTACTCTGGAGCAGCACAGCTTGCTGGGTGCAGACCAGATTACCTGTTGTTGACAATCAGCTTATAATAGATCATTAGCACATAATTCTTCTTCCAAAGAATTTTTTTTCTATTTATCGAGTTACTGGTTAAAGAGACTTAGAAAGACTTGCCAATCTTAGAAACGTCTGTCAGACTTAATTGGAAATTGCCAGGAATTTTGTAGGTTTGGGGTAGGAGAAGCTGGACAAACAAACATGCAAAGCAGTTGCTTTAATTTCCTTCTTTTTGAAGCAAGCTAAAACTAACTCCTAGGAAGCAACTGCTTTCTGCAAGTATAGGGCAAGGCCAGATGAAGAAACTCTTTCCCCTTTGCTTGGGAATTTGACTAGTGGTGTTCTAGTAAGATGAGGAAAGTGAACATTTTCCAAGCTGTTGAGATAAGGAAGATCCAAGGGAGCCATACAAACCGTTTAGTAGGTGAAGAACCTACACAATGAGGACTCCAAATGTGGAAAAACAAAATCAATGTTTTTGAAGAGTTTCAGAAATAAAACCAAGGAGACAAAAAAATTAAAAGGCAGCTAATTGCAACAATTTGTGGACAAGTCAGAGGACAAATTAATGTAAAAAAAAGCTGACATGGAAAGGAGTAATTTGATTTTCAGAAAGAAGAAGGAAAATGTCCTTTGCTAGGCCATGTAATGGCCTGCACACACAAACACCTCATGAGGAAGCACAAGAAAATTGATTACACTGTGCACAATTGAATACTATAGCTTTAATTTTCTAATGGTCCACAACCACAGTTTCTAGGTATAGTTATATAACTTGAACAATTAGCCATCAAGAACTTTTATTTAGCTGAGATTATTTTTCCTTCCTGCCCTTTTCCCAACAGGTGCTTGGTTCCAAGGTTTTGCTCTAGTAAGAAAACAGCCTCTGCTGTTCTATTGCAATTAGGCAATGACCATAAATTTTATCAAAAGGGAAGCTCATATATGTTTTTCTAAAACAAACGGATATATCTTTTTTAAAGCGAGAGGCAGCTGACTTTAATCACTAGTGTTTAAAAATAATTGGCCACTAGAGGGAAGCCACAGTTGTGGGTTACCAGGAGTGTAGGGAAAACTGCTGGCCAAAAGCAGGGCATCTAAGTTCACATCCATGTGAATCCATGTAAATGTGTGTGTGTGTATATACATAAAGCCATTATAGTGATTAATAAGACACAAGTTCATAATTATTTGCTTGTTTGGCATAAAATAATAGTAGTGTTTATTTAATGACCTTATAATTCACTCATTTGTTATTGTGATCATAAATTGCAGGGACATTTTGGACAGAATTGCTGTTCGAAAAGTAAATTGTCAAGAACTATAGGACAGGGATGCTTGGTCTGAAATTCAACAGCTAAGCCTGTCCCAAAGGCATGTGGAAAGAGCACTTTTTGGAGACGGAATCAGAAGCCAGATGAATGCCTTGCTAGGCTGTCAGTTCCCAGATACGTTTCTGTAGGTACATGTGCTTGGCACCTGTACAACAGTAACAGTTTAAAAAATGATGTTGACCTGGTTGGTGTGTAGTCAATAAGGTCAGCTTCTGCGATTCATGGGAAGCCTCTACTGCCAGAATGGCTTCAGAAAAGGGAGATGTGCTGCCAGTGCTGCCGAACCTGCAGAACTGGAGCGGACATGTTCCCAAGAGCAGCCCAGGAGTCCAGCCTGCTGGGTAATTTGTAGAGCAGTGATTCATTTCACTAAAGTACTGCACTTGATCTGTTTTTGAATTTGTCAGGATTGCCCTTAATCTCTGTGTCAAAGAAGAAAGGCTTAAGGTCTTGACGCATGAAGATGGGAACATCTCGTCAGGCAGCAGATTGCACTCCTGCAGACGGGTGCTGGAGTGGGAGCAGGGCTCAGCATGGCACCTGCTCCACACTCCTGGCTCCCACACACTTTTGATTGCTCCTGTTAAAGCACGTCTGGGATGGTGACCACCATTAAGTGTTTTGATCTGGATGGGTAACACACGGCACGTTTCCAGCGTTGCAGCCCCAGGAGCCCTGCTGCTCTGAAATGAGATCAAGAAACGCTGAATTGATCTGTGTTGTCAGACAGCATCATCTTCAGCGGGACTCTGCCTGCGGGAACCATCTCAGCATATCAGAGCCCATTCATGTGAGGAGGACAGAGGCTCTGCCCTTCGGGATTGGCGACACATCATCCCTGAGGTGGCAGTGAGGGTGGAATGGGGAGGTATTTGCAGGGTGTGCATGGCTTTGTTTGAGGAGACTTGTTGCATAGATCAAGGCGATAGAATAAAATAAGAGAACCTGAGGTGTTAGGAAAATAACATAAGCTTTCAAAACACTACAATAGAAAAATTGTCTTGTATCAGCATCATACAAAACACACAGCTATACACTATTTTAGAGATGGGAATAGAATTACAGGTTAATGATTAACAATGAAAATTTGGCCATTTTTTTCATTTTGCTGGTGATGAGAGCAGAGATACTGAAAACTGTAATCCGAGACAGATGTTTCAGCTGGAGCAGGCAGTCTCCACCCTGCCAGAGCCACTGAAGCTGCATTCATGTACACCAGCTGAGACTTCTGCTTGTGGCATTTTGGGCAGGTCTTCAGGCAGAGGTTTGCATAATGAATATTTTTTAGTGAATAACTGTCTAATAGAGTGTCAGGGTTTCTCCATTAATGACAGCAGCCTCGGCCTCCAGGGGGGACATCACAGTCACAGCCAATTCAAATGCTGGAACCAGTCACGTGTCAGAAATGTGAGGCTTTTTTTTTTTTTTTAAAAATACATCTAGTAGGATAGGCTTCAAGAGTGATTTACAGCCATTCATCACCGGTTGATGAGGTTTTCAGTAAGATGTTCAGAGAAAGATTGCTATATACCTTAAGACTATGTCTGTCAAAATTCAGATGTGGCAGTCAGTGCAGCCTAGTCCTGCATTTAGCAATAGTCTTTCCCTGTAACTTAGGTTTTAATGTCAAGTAAGCTTTCCACATGAGACTCCAATTGATATAAAAATGCAGATACTGAATCTGAAATGTTCACCTACTTCAACTGACAAGAGCTAACACATGAAACACATGGATTGCTCTAGTGCAAGAGAAATGAAAAACAAGAAAATTATGGGGGGTTGATTTCTACTGAAGATAATGTAAAGTGAAGCCTATAGGAGCAGAAATTATAGCCTTGCTAAAGGTCTTGCCATTAGTTTATGTCCTGGCCTCACATCAAGAGCTACATTTCCTGCATCCCATCCACAGCTTTGAGGAGCCAGCTCTGCTCTGAGGCAGGACTCTCACCCGTGGCCAAATCCTACCACCACTCCAAAGAGTAAGAGTTATGGTGGGGAAAGATCACTCAAGAAAGGTTAATCCTTGAAGTACATTTGTTTTTCCACCCCTTCGAAGTGGTAGGTGAACCTCTCACACCCTAACCAGGCACGCACTGGAAACAGTTCTTGCAAACAGGATTGCTGCAGCCACTTGACTTAAATTTGTCTTAACAAATATTTCATTATGTATTTTGAATAACTGGATATCTTTATAAAGAACTGACACATCTGGAGTTACTTCTACAAACAAGTGAAGAAATAGAGAGAAAACCAAGGTTTTGCGCACCTTTAGCTCAGGCCAGCAAATACCAGATAGCAGGTCAAAGACATATGAAGACGCCCACCTAAGTCAGCAGGATCAACCTCTTTCCATACACAGGGAGGAGATTTGCACTGACATCAAGATGAACATTTACCAGACCAGCCTGCCCACTGTTATCATCCTCTCCTCATCATGGGAACAGCCCCACACAGCCACCTTTGCACACACAAACGAAGTGTGTGAAAACCATTGATTTCCAGTGCATCAGTTGATGTGTTTCCTTTGCCAGCACAGGAAGAGCCTGCCTGATCAGAAAAAGGATGGACCCAGAAATACCCAGTGTCCACATCCTTCTGAGCCAGTGTGATGCTGGTGCTGGGAGTTAAGCTGTCACCACAGCAAGCATCCACTAACCCTGATGCAGGACAAAAAAGGACACAGCCAAAGCAGGACTTACCTAGAGCTATGTGCCTGAACCCCTCCTGAATTACTCTTTATCTGGAATGACTGATCATAAGTGAACTGTGTTAATACCAAAACAGGGTCCCATGGCTGCCTAGGCAGGACGTGCTTTAGTGTAGAGAGCCATGTGTCATTCTCAGGTTCTCTTTTGTCTTGCCATAGTGATTAACTCCTCAAATATTACACAAACAATTCACATTGTTTTGCGTAGTAAGTGCTGATACAGTAGCTGTGGGTAGGATAGTCAAATGAAGTACTTAAAATAAACCCATCTCTGTGTGGGTTTTTTTGCAAGCAAAGCAGTGGCCATGCCCACCAGAAAGTGAGATTGCACAGACTTCACCCCAGTGTCAAATGAAATCACAAGTAGTGACCAGGGAAAATACTCCACTTTTCTATGAGGTGTTGAAGACTCTTCCCAGCTAATGACAGGGAGGTCCTAATGGCATTAAATGATCTCCATGTGGCTGGCATATCCTACTCAGTGCTCAGTTTTTGCTATGTGATCACGGGTGAGTTTTAGCAGAGGATAGTTGTCAGAGGCTGCTTTCTTCTCTCTCTTGTATGACATCTGTTTCTTACAATAATATGCAATTCCATTATTTGCTTGAGAGACGAGAAATCATCACTATTAAGTATGTATATATAATGTGGTTTTAAAGAGTTCATGAACATCTGTGCAATGATGCTGAGAATGAATATTCCAGGTAAACAAAATATTTTACTTTTTCAGGACATGAACTAACAGTGAAAATGAACAATAAAAAGCGCACAGGTCAGAGAACAGCATGTGTCGTATGCATAGGGTAGCCCGTATATATGATGCAGGTGTACCAAATGTAGGGTATGTTTCATGTACACACTCCTTCCAGCATTAACACCCAAACAGAATTCAGAGGTTAAATGCCAAAGAAGAGGGCACAGGAGGAGTGAGGATGATGAAGAAATAAGCAACAGATTGATAAAGGCAGAGACAAGGAAAGTGTAAGTGACCAAAACGAGTTTTCTGCCACAAATGTATTTACTTCCGAAGCTTTGAAAGACGTGAATCTGTAAGACCCTCACATTGGATTTCTATGAATAGGCAAGAATAAGTCCACATAGAAAAATTTTATTGCCACTAAAACATGATGAAGGATTAACCTTGAGGGAACAAAAAGCATGAGATGAATGGCTGACTGCCCAAACGTAAAAGGAGACTGCCTGCCCACTGCTGCATGTATACTTGTGTGATGCCTTAAAATGTTTTTATTGGAGGGAAAAAAACAATTTCAGAGCCAAGTAATTGCCACTCTTTTACTGAATAGTACTTAATAAGACATCTGAGGAGCATTGGGTTATTCTAAAAGTACTTTATTCAGCAATCATGTTCATACTAAATGGATAATCAAATAAGTGACACTCTCCATTTGAAAATGAGGTCATTGTTAATGGACCTAATATCTGAGTGCGCAGTTTTGTCCCTGAATCCAGATGCAGGTGCAGTGAAATGCACAGTCCTTTCAGGGGCTCACACTGCTCTGAAACCAGCTCCGAGCACCAAACAAGCTGAGAAAAAACTGCTTATGTTTTGGATAGTCAAGCTACAGGTGGTAGGCCACAGACATATATATTATCAGCTTCAAAATTAATAACTTCCTGTGGTTAATAATAGTAAATTGAAATTTATATGGCAGTGAAGTTAATGGAAAGGAGATCAGATTTTCAATGATCATACCATATACTTTGCTAATTTTTTTTTCCAGTGGGTTCAGCTTGCTGTTGTGGTGTCCTGACCACCATGTACCCTTCCGGTAGTGAAACAAGGAAGATTTGCTCTTCAGCTAGTTCATATCAACCTGCTCCCACTGAGCTGAGTAGGACTGAACAGGTTGGAGATAGACAGGTCTAAACCCTTTATGAAAATGAGAAACCTGTCATAATCCAGGCAACTTGGAAAAGAGGTATCAACATAATTAATTCATTCTCTTTTTCCTAGTCTTTTACGTTTGTGATTTTCTTCCATGAGATCAGATCATTCACCAGTAGGAATGAGTTGTGGTGGTTATTTATGTTACAACAGCACAAGGAGGCTTTTGGAGATGTTAAGTGATACTAAAAATGTGAGAGGGCCCATCCCATGATATTTGCTTAAAAAAAAAGCTTAGCTGTTGACTTTAAGTTCATCTTTATCCTCTCACAAGGACACTGATAAGCCGTTTCCCTATTTTTTGTCAATTCTCTTGAGTAGCAGCTAACAGTCTCAGGCCCATGTCTTAAGTCCTTCTGCTAAGAGTAAAAAGGCACATTATGGACTGTGAGAGGAAATGAAGCCACAGCAGGACCTGCGGAACTTACCACTATCCACTTACTTGTCTGAGATGTTTACTTGGATCAGTCCCTCACAGTAGGAGGAACTGGCTTTACTTTTCTTCCCCAAGGTCTGAATGGGTGCTGCTCAAGGGACAGACTTTTATATAAAAAATACTCACCTCCAGCTAAAAGCAGAAGTTAAGGTACATAAATGTCTTTTGTAAAACTGTTTCTATACCCCTGAGCAAGCTGCCACAACAATGTAGTTGTGGGACCCGTCTGAGGGCTGGTGGGGAAGGGGAATGATGGGGGAAGGGCTTTTGGTGATCATGGGAAAGGCTCCCACTTTCTTCTTCTGCCACCATCCTCAGACCTTTTCTCCTTCCCTAGTCCCTGGAGATCCCTGTCATAGTCATTGTATTCAATGGGAAAGCTAAAAGCTTTTTAAATAGTACTTAATTGTTGCAATTTAACTGCTTCATCTCAGGGGAATTTAATTTGTTAGTTTAGATATGGGAGTGTCTCTTCTGTACATTTTGAGGATCCAGCCACAGTATTCTTTTGGTGAAGGCTGGGTACAGCCATACAGAAGTATGGATTTGTCCTGTGACTGCTGATAATCTCTTGATTAGAAGGCCATACTTCTTGCATATCAAAAAATTCAGGAATCCAAACACAAGGCTTAAAAGTAAGCAGATGATTTAGCAGTTCAGGTTAGCAAACCACAAAGTTACAGAAGTTTAATGCAGGAAAACAGGAATTTAACAACAAATTCTGCATAGTTTAGATTATGAATAGGAACAGAAATCATGGTTATTTCCACATTGTAAACCTTTATAGAGTGTGACTGTAGGTACCATTAATTATCAATTTAATATCAGGAAACTCAAAACGTGGACAAGTTGATTAAAACAGGAGGATAAATGGGAAGCTGTGGAAAAAAATGACATTTGTTTTTAAATCACAGATTCTGTAGGAAATTCAATCTCTGCCCTTGAAGAAAGTGAGAGAGATATTTCAGTCTGTTAAATCCTGGCAAGGGCAATTTGAATCCATCGTGTCAGAAGTATACTCATCCTGCTGGAAGAACTCCAGAAATGAGATTAGTGGTTGTTCAAGCAGGAAGTAATAAAAGCAATTCAGCCTCCTCCAGGGAAAGGTAATACCACAACCACATGATCTTCCTGGGATAATGGAGCATTAGGCTGGTGAGTAAGTTGATGTCATTGATAAAAGACAGGCTGGAAACTGTGATTACTCCAGTGAAATAAGTTTCAGTATAAGAGAAAGGGCATAAATCATGATATATATCTGAAAAATACCCTGACAGTATCCCCAAGAACATAAAATGGCTACAAACAAACATGGGCATAATACAAAAATTTTAAAGATTATATTGATAGCAATATTCTATCACCTGGTATTTTAGTTATCAAGTGTGAACCTCTAGGTCCCATCCAAAATCAATGATTTATGGACAAAAAGTAATATTTCATAAAACTTATAGTTTTGCCTACATGGCTGCAGAACAAAGAGATGAACCCTGATCCTTTAGCTCTTCTGACCCCAATTCCATTGTGCACTGATGCCACAAAGAGTAGAGGTCACATAGCCCTCTCCCATAGCAGGCCCAAAGCTATGAGTGATGTGATTTCAGAGTCTTGTAAAGTGATGAATGCCTGTAGGATATATGGAAGTCAGCACTCGCCTGCAGCTGGATATGCCACTGAGAAAAGGTATTATTTCAAACAAATGCATGGTATCTTTTTTAATTATCATTCCTAAAAGAACACAGAACACAAAAGAAACTGAGCCAGTGAGACAGGAAGATAAATACAAACTAAGGAATAAAAGCACTGATGGCAATTTGGCAGCCTAAGAAGTACTGGAGAGACTGAGGAGGGATGATAATGAATAGGAACTGTTTTTCCAAGCACTGAATGCAGCTACTGTGATTCAGATTTGGAAGCTGTATAAAAGTCTGTGAAGAGTAGGAAAAAAAACATTATTGAGGCTCCAGTTCTGAGCAGATCCTATGTAACCCCATGGGGGTTAGAGCTTGGTGCTCTGATAATACATCTGACTGCTTAACTGGAATGTTTTCATAGCTATATATAAAATTATTTCCAGGAAGACAGACCTGCAGCTGAGCCATTTATCACTGTTTATGGGCTCGCTGGGTTCAGACCACATCTCATGGGCAAAGGTGCTTCCCATGGCTCTCACTTAAGCGTACATATTAGTGTAGACATCTTTTACTCTGTGACTGGCACTCTTTTTCTTTACATTGGAAACTAAATAAGTCTCGACTTTGCAGTGGCAAAAGAGCCCTTAATGCCCTTACTGGTCCAAAATAGTCCCTTTCCAATTTCATGGGCTGTACATTACCAAGTGCAGAAAATACATGGGCACAACATCTCAAAAGAACTCAATTTCTACTGTAACAAAGACAACTTCCCTTTTCCAAGAGACAGAGGCACAGAAAGAGAGATGTTTGATGGAACTACTAATTTTGGAGCGAAAAAAATACGAAAGGAGGCAGAGGAGTTACAACTAGATTCTGCAGAGTCTAACTCAGACAAGGGAGAGACAGGCTGAGACCGAAGTCTAAACTGAGAGGCAACAAGCAAAGGGTTAGCTCTTGAAAGTGTCAGCTTGGAAGTTCAGACTGATTCCAATTAACTAGATAAACTAAGTAGGCACAGAAAGAAAACAGAGTTGAAATGAAGAAAAAGACAGATGAGTCACAAAGGAGAAGGAGACCTGAAAGAGGGGTCAGATAAAAACTCACATAGGATGGGATGCCAAGAAAAAATACAGGCTGCTGTGCTGAAAGCAGAAGACAAACTGAATTGGTTGACAAAACATTTCTTCTTCCAAAAATGCTGTAAAAGCTCTATGCACAGAAGTTTCACAAAGGAGGCTGAATCAATCCCAGTGGAAGCAATGGAAGAGCTGGGCAGAGGAACTTTTAGCAGCAGCCACAGACAGCTAATTTGGTAGAAATACAAAGGTAAGGATGAAAAGAGGAGATACATAGAGCAGGTTGAGAACTGCTCTTTTTGAATGGGGATTGGTATATATACATTGGTATTTCCATTACATACATACTCAATGAAAATTCATTATGAGTTTATGTGATAAGACTGGAAAAAGCCCCACATTTATTTCTGAATTATTCACTTAATAGGAGCTTCTGCATTTTGCCAGTATGAAGACTGCAATGTAATTAAATGAGTGTATAAACCGGGTAGATATCATGGTCAAACAGACATAACCTATTGCAGGGAAACGCCATTGAACTTGTCCCACATAATTAACAACCAATCATCAGTTTGCTCAGCCCCTGCAGAGATGTGCTTTCATTAGCCTGAGCTGGCTATTGATAGCTTCCCACATTTCCATCACCCCCTGGAGCACGAGTCAGCCCTTCATACACGTCTGTATTCAGGACTGGTTGGTCAGACATGGGGAAAGACTGCTAGGGGCCAGCCAGGATAATGATTTTTAACTGCTGAACTGCAGAATCCAAGGCGATTATATAAAATTAATTCAGTTTGTAAATCCAATTAAAAAAAGTTTTAACACCATGAGAAACAAAGCTTTTTATTGCAATTATAGAAATATGCTTATGCTAATTATTTTTCTCACCAGAATGCAAAACAATGTTTGATGAATACAGTTCTGTACTATCAGCTTTTTAAAAATATCACGGAAGTTGCTCAGGTTGGAAAGCTCAGCCCTGGTCAAGTGAGAAATTAAGCAAGTCTGAGGAAGTTCCCATGCAGAATCAGGAACTGTATCACACTTTTGATTTAGTGGCACCAAGAGCTACTGAAGGTCTGTAGCCAGAGAGATTCTCACAACTGAAGAAGCAGCTCCTTGTTTAATAATTTTAGGCTGCCCATGTACACTGGCTGATAGCCACAAGTTTGAAAGTAAATGAGTGCAGCTTTTGTGGGAGTGCAGGAATACCTCCCAGTGACTGTGTGGTTACTGGGTTTTGGTATTTATCTGATATACATAATCAGATATTCTAATCTAGCATGTAAATGTTATAAGATGATAATACAATATGATTAAATAAGCCTTTAATAAGCCACTGGTGTAATAATTCTGTTGCTACTGTATGTGATGTTGCATAACTTTCATGTTATCAGAGAAAATAAAACAAAAACCTTTAAAATAATAACACTCAAAATTGCTATGAAACATCCCATTTCCTGAATTCTATAGGAATGAGTACAAATTTATCATCCAAATCCACTGATAATTTTAGCAATCTCGATTTACATGTCTTTCTGTTCAAGTGTAAGGATAATGGTAGCTGGAAATTGTAAGGACCCATAGGAAGGCTTCAGGAATGTGACACTACTTTGGGAGGATCATTGCATGGGTTGTGGGCCAACTCTGAAAACTGAAGTAATCAAACCACTGATATTTATTCTTTTTATGCAGCTAAGATGGAACTTGTGGTTACCAGAAAGACTTACTTTTCTCTTGAGTGTTTTCAGAGTGCGTTGTGACCTCCTGTGCCCAGCAGCCGCTAGGGAGTTCCACCTGGAGGGCGAACCCTTCCTGGAGGGGCAGAGCTCTTTAGGACTCTAACATCTACGTGTGAGCTGCCTTTATCTTTGTAGGACTTGGTGAAAACAGTGGTGGCAGCTCAACCCTTTTACGCTTTTTCCAGAATGCTGCAATAAGTATGAAGTGATGCGAAGGCTTAAGACGAGTCTTGCCTGATGAATGACCCTCTTCTGCCATATGGTCGTAGGGCACGTGCTTCTTTTGAAGAGAACTGCTGTGACGTGAGGTTTTCAGGTGTTCTTGCATTTAGTATGTTAATAACTCCCTCGTGTTTTAAGGAGGATGTGATATACAGACAGTCAACTTGTACTAGATGGATGTTTCTTTAAAGAAGAGGGGAATTTTGGGAGCTCAAGGAAAGCAGATCTGTGTATCTCTTGCAGCTAAATTGAGCTGATAAAAACCTCAAACCCCACAGTTATTTCACTTTCTGACCTGTTTACTGCCTGTTAAAAGTACTCACCAGCCCCTCAGCAAGCACTGTGCCAATGAGAATGAGGGGTCTCTGGGACGTAAGGGGTGCCCAAGTAGTGCCTAAATACTTCCTTCCAGATCATGGACAACATTCCTCCTACTCTATTCATTCAAATGACACTGAAATCATGATAGAGGCAACCCAGGGAGGGATAAATGTATGCAAAGGAATCATTGGCTTGGTTTGCATTTCCTCACTCTTTTTCCTTTATATGGAAATATATACAATATGGATGTATGTATGGAATATCAAACACAGACATCCATGGTATTTACTTTGGCTGACAGAGTGTGAAAGTGCCAGTTGCTTTGAATCCTGATATAGAGGCCTCCTCATATTTGGATAGGACTTTGTGGGCATCCAGTAAAGTCAGTTCTGACTCTGTATCCTGGCATCTAAACACTGTAGCTCCGCTTGCCACCATGTCCTCCTCTGACTTTATTAAGTGGAAGGCTAAGATTATGTCAGCCTGCTGAGATAAGAGAATACCTAGTTATACATGTCACTGGCATTTAGGGGTTACTGAGATGGCAAATAAGCTCATTTATGCAATACAACCTACACATTTCAATGTGCTCCAAGGGGAGATACTTGCTGCAAAGCACTGCCAAAAAATACGTGCTTAAAAAATTAGTAGCTTTGGGGGATAAAAATTGGACTTAAGCAGCTATAAGGATGATTAGCTCCTTGAATCTCTTCTGTGAATCCCATTAAATTCAAATTCTACCGCCTGAAGAGCTTTTGTCCTCTCCCCTACCAGCTCCCTAGATAAAGGGAATATGTTATGCTGGACAAAATATTACTCTAATAGAAGGCTTCCTTCATAAGAAAAACTGCAAAACCCCTCATCAGTTCCAAAATAACATGGGATTCAGCTCTATGTACAGACACATTTCTTGACTGGTCTTTCAGCCAGTTTTGTCTCCCCTTTGCAGACCTGCAGAGCTGTTCCTGAATACTTGACAGATATTGACTTCCTACACAACCTCAGAAGCAACCAAGGGGAATGTTTAGAACCACTGCATTTCTAGACAAAACTTGTTTGTTGTCTCTTTGTGCAGAAACAAAAGTAGACCCTAAAATAACTCCTGTTTTTGGACTTGAAGATGTTGCAGTACTGTACAATGGTGCAGATGGTAAGAGAAAGGGCCTGTTGCTGAGAATATCTGCTCCGTTTCATAAAAACTGTGAATTCACTGTGACCCCATCATCCTGCCTACGTTTAACGGATCCAGCTGGACCCAAGAAGAGCCTGAAGTCTGGACTGTCTCCAAGATGCTCCCATGCACACTGAATTTATCCTTGTAGGTAACCTGAAATGAGAGATGCAGTTTCTCTCCACCCTCATATAACCCAGAACATGCAGTGCATATTAACCCTTCGACTTCCTGTCAGTCAGCAGCTGCAGAGATTGTCCACATTCATTTTGATAAAAAGAATAGACACCTAAGCATTTAGGGCCCACATTTTAAGAGGCACAGAAGTGCCTAGTGATGCACACAAACAACTATGTATAGCCAGGGACAAACGCTTTTAAAAAATGTTTTTAATGTAGTGATCATTTGAACGATTATCATTTGTATTACTAATCTCTGATATTTATTGGGACCATTTCTCACAAATAAAGTAATGTAAAACCATGCAGTTTGTCTAATTGCTCTCTTCATGAGCATGTGGTCACAGTTCGTTTTGAATTTTAATCTGAACTGTGACTATTTTTTTCCCATCCTTGTATCAAGTGTACTTCCCCAAGCCCCATACTTGCAGTGTATGAACACAAGCAATACATGCTGTTTGACTACTAGCCAAATCCTCATTAGCCCACTGACTATTCCAATCACATACTGACCAACATGTCCTAAATGTTCAAGGGAAATAAAGGTCAGGAGGGGGTGGTGGTGTCTGCTGGCGATGTAAATCTGTGTCCTCACAGTGGCGCTGTGATTTCATTGCTGCCCCTGACTCCAAAATACACCAATGGTTGTGTGGAGTTGTAGAGAATCTACAGTGTGTTCTTGGGAGATAAGGGAACATTTTTTAATACGAGGGGGGAGTCTGGGTTTGTCTCATGATATGTGCATGGATAATCCATTTCTTATGGAATTGGTTGCTTGCATTTTAAGACACTGAAAAAATCACCAAATGCCAGATGTGACAAAAAATGTAATCATTCTGATTCTGACCCCATTTTTAATCTTGTGTTTGCTTTTTATTTAATACACACTTACAACTGAGGCTAAACAATAAGGGGGGTTTATACTGTCGTGACAGAATGAGTACATATTGTGTCTCCAAATCTCATAAATGCAATAAGGGATCTGATGAACAAACAAAATTTAATGTAAGCTCTGTATTAAAAGGTTGCCTCCTTTTAAGTCTTCCTGTCTGACCTATTATCTGTGAATCTCATATGTTCCTACTGCAAAAGCTTGGTTATCTTAGTTTATAGTCCATCTGATATAATTAATATTTAAAACGGTCCAACATCATTTGTATTTTCTGAAGTCATCACTTGTATTTCCATGTCTAAAACTTTGGGAAGTTTTGACCTAATTTGGCACAGCTTCCCTAACAGAAAAGCAGGAAAAATTGTTCAGGATGGTGTCTTCAGCAGATAAAACCACCACTGAACTTCTCAGGTTTGATTTTGCACAGATGCTGGTACACAACACAATAGTTCAAGCAACCCACCTGAAGGCAATTCATCACAACTATAAGCACCCCATAAAGCAAATCAGTTCTTAATTTTACCATCAGACAGACTGTTTGTCAGACTCCTCTACTACTGAAACAAACAAGCAAAAATGCTCAAACTATTTAACTGGAAATACTGTAAGCTAAATTTTCAATTAGTAAATTGCATTTCCTAGAGTGTTTTGGTTTAGCCATAGTACCAGGATGCTCATGGCATCCGTGATGAGAGAAAGGATAAATACACATTCATGCATTTTATCTTAAATGACAAGTCAAAAAATCTGTTTTAGAACTACATTATTGATGTTGGAAAGACAAACACTAAAATGTCACAAGGTGCTAGAATCAGACTTCTCTGCTCAAGCTTATTTTGCTTTTTTTATACATGGACTTTTGAAAAAATGAGCAAAGATTATTTTCTCCACTAAGATGCTGTCTCAGTGAGCATATGATAACTAACATGCAGAGTAGCATCATGGAGCTACTCTGGGAATGGAGTTGGCACTCTTAAATAAGAAATGCTACTCACAGAGCCTCAACCAGTTGTGTCTCCTGTTGCTGCTTTCCCTGTTCAGGCATTCCCAGTGCCTCCAGTAGCTCTATGTGATAGCTCTCCAGTGTCTCCCTTTGCTCTGCCTGATCTGGTATCCCCTTAGTCAGCACATCGAACCTATCAGGGATTGAGTCAGGCTGCTTCTAGCACAATGCCAGGACCCCAAAGTGAGGAAAAGGGTTTCCTAAGGTTAACAAAAAAAAGCAGTTTCAAGGAAGGTTTAGCTTGCCACAGGTAGTTTTGGGCAAACACAGATGTTCTCTATGTCGCTCATGTAACTCAAGCTTGTTATGGAACAGTGAAAATGTGTTTGTATGTGAGGATGACACATGGGATCAGGAGCTTTGAGGTCAAAGCTGCAATAGTAAATTAAACAGTCTGGGGCACTGACAACCACCTGTCTGCACTCTTATGTGATGGCACAGTTTTGATCTGGGCCAACAAGCACTCTGACAAACAGTTCACTGGCACCATTCTGAAACTAGCACAGCCAGGGACCTTTCCCAGAAGGCAACAGCAATGAGGCCCCCCTGCTGTACAGAGAGATTATAATGATGCTACAGGCAATGTCAGGCCAGCTGGTCTCTGTACCAGACATCAGGCACATTTAATATTTTTTGCCTGAATATATTCTAACTCAGTGTTGCTTATTGTGCCCTGGCTCATTATACACTTAACTTGTAAACCAGCAGCAGTCTTTACTCACTTGGGCAGTCATTTACCTGAGTTTGAGCTAAAATTACAGAAGTAACAGTACAAAAATTACCTCAGTGTCTAATGACAAGACCTTTTCCAAAGGATAAAGTCCTAGGGTTTCCTAAAGAGAAACATCAGCATTTTAGGAATTTGCTAAAGACTACATCTGGGCATGGAAAATGTCAAGCCATATGCCAAAAAAACTCTCTAGTTTGGAAATAATATATGTAAGTTGAACAAAATTTCCTAATGCAAGTATAAGGTGACATCGATGGTACAGTCATTGCATTAATGACAACTGTAGAAAGCTCCTTTGCATAAAGATCAGTAAAGCTGCAGTGATTAGTTACTTTTCTTAGTTCCATCAGCATAGCAGCAGAGAGCTTATCAGCCTCAGAGGTGTTTAACCTGCGATATGAGCAGCTCCTCTGTCTCTGTTCTTTCCAGTAAACTGCTAGCTAGTAATTTTTATTTGGGATATATTAAAGCTTTAATTTTCAGTGGCCTTTCCTTCCTCTCAGTCAGGCAAAAAAACATTGCATTCCTTCCCCAGGATCTCTCTTAAAGGTCAGCTCACCAAGGGGGACCTTTGGAAAGCTGCAGGAGTAGCATGTGGGCTGCCACATAAGGTGTACACAGCTAGTGTTCAGCAGCTGTGAGCTGAAAATCAGTACAGAGCTCCAAAAAGACTGCTGCCAGACTGCTAGCTTATTGGATTTGGGGTTTTGAATTTTTTTTCATTTTGTTACTGAACAGTGGCTCTTTCTGGTCTTGGCTTTTTGCTTTCTTTATGTAGGCTTTAAAATCATCATTTGCTATGCATTTATTACTGGCAATTCCTTCTTTTATGCTTTACTGATATCAGGTTTGTACACAGGAGGAGTCCTTCTGGTGTGCAGCTGCAGCATTTTGCAATGACTGGATCTGTTGGAAAATATCACCTAACAGCATGATGGTGTCACTGCTGATGTCTGAAATGTATCCTCCTGTGTTTAAAAGTCCTTAATGCAATTGGACTTTACTCGACAACCGATTTTCAGATTCTGCTTGAAAACAGAAACTGAATGGAAAAATAACACATGGTCTCACTCGTCACACATGACCCTGGTCTGTGGATGCTTTGGGATCAGTTGCACAGTGTCTGTTCTCCACCACTGGCACTGTGTCCAAAGGCCAGACCAGGAGCAGCCTGGCCGCAGTCAGAAGTGTTCATCACCACCTGCTTCTGAGGCAGTCCTTGCTTACCCACACAGGAACAATTTGGATGGTGCTCCAACCTAAGCCAGACACTGGGGTAATAAGCAGTGCCTTTTGCACTCCCTTCTGATTTGCACTCAGTCTGGTCTCTGATCTTTTATTTGTTTGGTTTGTATTTCTGTTGTGTTGTGAAACATCTCACAGGGATTTGGGTTCTCTCACTTGGAGCACTTGCTTCTTTAGAGAAGATAACTTAAATCATAGTAAGGGATACATTGTCATTCTCAGTGTTAACTCCAGAAAACAATATCCCTGGTGCATTCTGGAATCTGCTTATTTACCCATGCGTGCATGTGGCTTTTTGCATCTATATTGTTTATTTATAATGCAATTTCAGTGACTGCAGTCTGGAAAATACCAGTTATCTGGAGGTCACTGGAAAATAAGTATTCATATTAAATATGTAGTCATCATTCTTTTCTATGATGTTTAAAGTGCTAAAATGGAAAATAGGAGCTTAATCCAGCAAACTTCACCACATAGATGGTTTCATTGACTGCATCAGTGATGACAGGCCTTTGTGTGTGAGGGTCTTTTTAATCTTTGCATGTGACAGTGACAAGTAAGTGATTTAGAAATTAATACATTTCTCTGGGAATGTCTGAATTTCAGTGCTTAACAGTTTACTTTAAAGGAAAACAACAGTTTTATTTTTGGTGCATTTCAGTGAAGCCACAATCAGGGTATTACTTTTTAAAGTAAGCTGTTGATAGTTAGCAAATACAGGCACGTAATGGCTATGTCACAATGCAATAGTGTTACATGCCAAAGTTACAAGTATTACACAGTGCAAAAAACATTTAATATTTTTTACAATGTATAGTAGTGTGGTGGTTTTTAGTGGCCAGGTTTTTTGTTAGCAGGGGGGCCTATAGGGGGGCTTCTTTGAGAAGCTGCTGGAAGTTTCTCCATTTCCAGCAGAGCCAATGTCAGTCAGCTCCAGGCTGGACCCGCTGCTGGCCAAGGCCAGGCCAATGAGGAGTTATGGAAACACCTATGTGATAACACAATTAAGAAGGAGGAAAAAAGGCACAGGCAGGCAAACATGGCCACTTAGAGAAGAGCAGAGTGAGAAGTTGTGATTAACACCAAGGTCAGTGGAANGTGTCTGTAAGATCTATCAAACTTCTCACTCTTAAGCTCTGATTTTGATAATAATAAATCCTTAGTATTTCAGGTTAGAGCCCGTTTTGCCTCTGAAATAATTAATAAGGAGTTTCTTATGATCCTTATCAAAGACTTGTGAAACCCTTTAGTTTTTTTCCTCTCCTTTGTCCGTTTGCAGGGAAGGGAGTGGGAGAGTGTGGCTGTTGTGTGTGAGTCTTTGGCATTTAGCCAGGCTCAAACCACTACAAGTAGCTTTATTTTTCCCCTCGTTGAGCAAGATTATGGGGTTTTACCTTGGAAGATCCATGGAAACTTGCTGGGTATTTAAAATTACATTGTAAAGAACAGGAAAGTATTGTAGCCATTACAAAAGGTGAGGAATTAATTAGTATCTCTTTCTCCACACAGTCTTTTTCCATCTCAACACAGTTCCAAGGACCTATATAAAAGCACCTATATAAAAGGACCTATAATGAAGCTCTAGGGACTGCTGACTAACTCCCTGTTGTTCAGGGAAAGGTTCTTCAGCCTGATATTTCAGGGCTCCAATGTATCTGAGTAACATACATTGAACTCTCAGAAATCTTTTTGTGATCACTACTTATTCCATCAGGGCACTTAACTCTGTTTTATATACAAACTAATTCCTCAAAACTTGATGGGTTTTTTTCAGATGGCTAGAAGAAATACAGTCCAGTGCTGTGTATATTTTCTGTCTGTAGGGAAAAATTTCTAGCGAGTGGTCTTTGTTCATCTCTGTTGGCTTCTGTATTCTGGATCCTCAAGCAACCAAACCCCAATACTTTATATACTCAAGAAAACATTGTCTCTAGTAGCCCCAGAGCTAAGAGTTTTCTTTTATTTTTGTCCTGCAAGTGACTGACAGAGAGTGACTCCAGCACCATGCAAAGCAATATTCAGAATGGAATTTAGCACATACACTGTGGCCATTAGCACGAGATCTGACTGTCATAGGCAATCCCAGAACTGTAATAAAGAGAAAGAAATATACTGGGTGCAAATGCTGAACAGGGTGCAGGTGAGAGGAGTGAAGAAGGGCGAGGTCCAACAGCCAGGGATTATGGAAACAGCCAGGGATTATAGAATCCAGGGATTAAGGGAACAGTCGGGATGCAAGGCCCTTCAGGGGACACACTGATAAAAACCTGTATATTTAGTAAGATTTCAATGTCATATGATTTAATTTAACACGGTTGTTGAGAGGAAAAGAAAACTATGTGATCTTGTACAAAGAAAACTTCTGATTTTGTAGAGGAAGGCAGCGTTAAAGACTCAAACACTGAGACTAAAGAGTGCATTCTGCTCTTTTCTCAATTATTAGTGTTTTACTGAATATCCTGACAAAGGAAAGAGTAATTTTCCAGTAAAAAAATCTTAGGACTAGAAGTGAGGTGCTCCTTCCTTTTAAATGATTTCTTTTAATGACTGAAAATATAATAATCTGATAATGAATATAAAACTACAGACATAGCATGAATCTGACATTAACATTTCATCTGGAGGGCCTAAGGGAAGAAATACCATGCTTTTCAATCTAAGTGGTCATTCTAATTCAAAATAAACACCAGTCATGTATACAGCAGTTTCATTCAATAGACTCTTAAGCTGAAAGATATTTGCTCTGATTTTACATATTAATTCACTGGTTTTAATATAATTTGCACAATCATACTTCCTTCTTACAGGGTCAGTCATTTCAACTTTATTCATAATCTCTACCTCCTAGCTTTATCTGCTGTTGACAGCTGTAGGAGTTAATTGAGCAGTGAAGTGAGGGCTCCCTGTTACCTTCTCTTTCAAACAGCTGCTAGTCATCACTTTTGTGTATCTGATACGGTTATGTGGATACTGTTGGACTCTGAAATCAACACACCAGAGAGAATTTATCTTAGAGAATGAACAGGTGAACCTCCCAGAAAAATAAGCAGTTCTGTTCATCTCACCCTGATATGGACATCTAAAATAAGTCAAATGAATTGTATCCTAAAATTGCCTAGTTTCTCTGTTCCTCTCCAGTGGAGATCAGCATGAGTCCTGCAGTTGTAGACATTTATACTGTAGACACAGGAAGACAGGTAATATTAAAATGGCCATTGCCTCGGCATTTTCAGCAGTTATCTGTGTTTCATAATTGACAGGTAATGCTGTGGATGAGCAGGTCCCAGGTAGGGCAATAAAGGAAGTAACTGCTGTCTGTGTTGCAATATGTTCTCACAGAAAGCATCAGATGTTTCCATCATCATCCAGTTAATGCAAAGTAATATGGGCAAAATAATCTTTTACAGTTTCAGAATACAATATTGCTGTGTTCCGAGTAACCTAAAAATGGTACTGAAGGTATTTAGGTTGCAGGTTTGCTGTTGCTTTAGAAAAACAGTCTAGTTGAGATTTAGACATCAATAAGGCAATCAATCACAGGGCTAAAGGAGCTTTAAAGAGATCGCCTAGTACAGACAAATTCCTGAGGCAAGCTCATCTTTAGTGAGATTATTCTTGCTTTTACAAAGCACCCAAGTTGGAGACTTCAAGCCACTAGTATTTAAGCTGATGCTTCCTAGTTGTAATTTACAGCCATTACTTCTTTTCTTCTCTACTATGGGCTTGAAAAAACAGGTGAACCTCCTTCTCTTCAATCTTTTCCATAATAGACAGCTGTCTTGTAACCACTTAGTCCCCTGTTCTCTAGGCTAAACAATCTCATTTTGTCTGATTTTTTTCATATGACACAGTGACTCTTTTCAGCACAGCTCTGTCCAACTCCTGCACATCCATTTGCTGTTATGTCCAAACCCAGACGTGGTACAAGAAGACCTAGCATAAGGTGTAAGGACTGGCTCACACATTCTGCATGTTGCTGTTTATAAGTCCCAGTACAATGTTTGATTTTCTTGCAACACTATGACACTGTTTGCCTGTGCTCAGGAATCATCATGGATAACCCACAGATCCTTTCCTACAATGTACTGTTTTTTTCAGATCAAATCTCCACTTTTCCACTCTACTTTGAATTAACACCTGTCCCCTGGCAGGCTAACTCACTGCCATCTAGACTGTCTCTGAATTTAGTAAGTGTGATAGGGCAATGAAAGAGGGTTGGGTCTTTGCATGCATCCTCCCCCTGCCCCTCACACCCATTCGCTGTCTCTGATGGACAATGTGGTTTGTCCTATGATGAGAACACCATGTGAGTATTCCAGGAGCAACTGTCTGGATGCTTGCACAATTAATTTGTTCCAGAGATGGGGGAGCTGAGGTGTTTGCAACTTACTTTGGTGCACACCGGCCTGCACAAGGGTATAAAATGCTGCTGGAGACTGGACCAATGGGGCAAACCGGCCTCCTGAGTTTGCAAACACTTTCTGTGTCAATTCCTCACCTCACACACAAACCCTGGCAGGGACTCCTGCAGGGTATGTTCAGCCCACAGATGGGGAACACTGACTTTTGGATGAGTGATTTAAAAGCACTAAGATCCAGTCAACTACGGAGATAAAATCCTAAAGTAGCTACATAGGTGCTTTGTTGCTTTGCAATTGTGAATTCCACATGGCCAAAGACTGTAAACTTGCATGTTTCTAGCTGAACCACATTAATACCCTTTAGACATAAACTGATGACCAAATCTGAGACTAAGTGGACTGAGCCACACCTAGAAGTTTAGAAAGCAAGAGGGCTATTGCTTTTGTAGGCAGGCAATAGCATTCTTACATAAATCATCTTCCCCAATTTCCTCAGAACCTGTTATAAGGAACCTTAAAAAAATGTCCAGTATTTCACGTCTAATCTACTGTATTTTATCAGTCCACAAGATAGTCTGTTGTATGAGGTTAGACTGGTTTGTTAGAATTTGCTCTAGACATATCTGCAGAGAAGCAGACACGTAGGTTAACAAAAGGACTTAACTGCCACCTAAGTGTCATTTCCGATATCTAAGACTCGTACCCTCCAAACTCATAGCTTGTAATAACCTGAATTCCATGGATTTTACATTTCTTGTAGGAAGTGTGTATTTTCCCAAACGGAGTTTGCACTCCAGTAACATTTGGCTCCTAAATCTGAGCAGGATTAAGAGTCTCTAACTGAAGCTATGTGAAAAATAATGAAGGTTTAATGGGAGACATATGAAGAAGGAGAAATTAAGTCATTCATCCAGGACAGAGACCTTCAAATTCTGGTTGCTGTTCAGAGCAGTTTTTGTATTTTCCATTAGAATGTCACTGGATGAAAAAAAACTCCAGATGGATAATAGACTGAACTTAAATTTCTCTGTCTAAACTACCCTTTTTACAGAGGAATTGTGTGCATCACAGTGTAGCGATGAAGCTTGTGTGATTAATCATGAAAATGTTAGGAATTAGAGAGGCATTAATTGTTGGGTTTTTTTCCCCCTAAAGTATAGCATTTGCTAAACACAAAAAAGCACCAAATCACCACGACACAAATCCTAACTTCACTGGAGCCGTAATTTCTGATTTCATGTATTTTTGTAGCCTTGTTGACATTAAATGAAATGTTATATGGATGATAGTGCATTTCTCTTAGAAATTTTCTCTTATCGCTTTCTGAGATGCATTTCAGACTTTCAAGGAAACAACAATAAAGTATTTATTTTCACAGAATCACAGGATATGCAAAGTTGAAAGGGATCCACAAGGATCATTGAGTCCAACTCATAGCCTCATACAGGGCCATCCCCAAGAGTCACACCATGTCCCTGAGAGTGTCATCCAAACACTTCTTGAACTCTGTCAGGCTTGGTGCTGTGATCACTTCCCTGGGGAGCCTGTTCCAGTGCTCAACCACCCTATAGCTGCAGATACCCAACCTAAAGCTCCCCTGGCACAATTTTAGGCCATTTCCTCAGGTCCTGTCACTGGTCACCACAGAGAAGAGATCAGTGCCTGCCTCACCTCTTCCCCTCATGAGGAAGTTGTAACTGCAATGAGGTCTCCCCTCAGTCTTCTCCAGGCTGAACAGAATAAGGGACCTCAGCCACTCCTCATATGGCTTCCTCTCAACATATTAGTTGCCCTCCTCTGGATGCTTTCTAAGAGCTTCATCTCTTTCTTAGCTTGTAATGCCCAAAACTGCCACAATATTCAAGGTGAGGCCACACCAGTGCAGAGCAGAGCAGGACAATCTACTTACTAATTCCCTGAGTAGCCTGAAGTCTACTTCTATGCTCATACATTATTTCAATTCATGTACCTATAACCAGATAAACATTCTGCATGTTCACATGAATTGCATGTGAGTAATTGTCACAGCTGACTGGCAATCAAGCAGAAAATCATCCAAGCACCAATGTGCTCACATAAAAACAGGCAGCAAATTTTGGACACTAACTCAGCATGGTTTGTGTACCAAGCAGACTGGACTGTCTAAAACGAGGCTGTTTCCCTGTGTTTTACTTTATGAAAAAATCTCACATTTCCAATTACTACTGTATTAATCCTACAGCGCTGGAGACAGTTTTCTTGTGGATAAGGTTAAGAGTTTATCTATCCTAGGAGCAGTTTGCATTGAATTTGGGACATCTGTAGGGATGCTCCAACTCATGCAGATTTTATGATCTGTATTAGAATGAAGATTTTTCTTAAACTAAGCCATTGACAAAGTATTCCTACTCTGCTCTGCCTTCACTAAATGTGTTAGAATTTAGCTTGGAATTTCAATAATTCAAATTTGACCAACAGGTTCAGAGCTCTTCAAATGGTCGCATGGATAGTGTGACAGAAACACATACTGTGTAAATACAGAAGCATCACTTCTATCAAAAAGGATTACAAAGTTAAGAGGTAGATAACTAAGGCTGACATTGTCGTACCTAGAGCCTCTGGAAAGACTTACCTTGTAGAAAGAAATTGTTCCAATCTAAAATGATAAATGATTACTTTATCTCTGAAACCTAAGGAGTGGAGGGAAGAAATTGTGCTAATAAAAACTTATTAAGCATATCTATATTGAATGTACTGTGTGAACCAGGTCTTGGAACTATGTGAAAAAGTCTTGTGTTCTAAATAATCAAAGATTGCAAATTTGCATTCATTATACTTCAAAAGTTGGAATTTTCTGCATCCAAACACATATGGGACAATATTATAGAATCACAGAACCTGTGAGTTTGGAAAGGATTTCTCCAAATCACCTGGTCCAACTGCCATGCTCAAGCAAGGTCAGTTAGGGAAAGGTTGCTGTTGAAGAGGCATGTCCTGGGAGATTTTAAGTATCTCTAAGGATGGAGCCTCCACAGTCTCTCTGAACAACCTGTGACATTGTTTGACCACCCCCATGGTAAAAAGGCTTTCTAATGCTTAATAGAATTACTTGTATTTTAATGTGTCCCACTTGCTTCTTCTCCATCATTAGGCACCCCTGAGAAGACCCTGGCCCTGTCTTCCTTACCCAGCACCCATCAGATTTGTTTCCATATTTTTAAGACTCACCTGAGCCTTCTGTTCTCCAGACCAAACCATCCCAGCCCTCAGAGCTAGAAAGATTGAACCCTCTCTCAGGTCAGATGGTTTGGTCTCTGAATCAGCTTTGTGATCCTTAGACTTGCTCCAGTAGTTTCATGTCTCACTTGTACTGGAGAGCCCCACACTGAGCCCAGCACTCCAGATGTACCTGCTCAGCACTGAGGAGAGGGGCAGATTCACCTCCCTCAACCTGCTGGCAATGTTCTTCCAGATGCCGTTGGTCCTCTTTGCTGTAGGTGTGCACTGCTGGCTGCTGACACAGGTGCCAAATTCCCTGGTGGAAATCCTGACAGCGGGACATGGGAAGATATTTTAACACATTTCCTAACATTGAAACACTTGACATTTCAAAATTTGGAACACCAGAATAATTATGACTGTAGATTAGCAAAGTACTTTATGAATGTCAATTTAACTTTCACATAATCACAAATTTAGGAATGTGGGGTTCTTCAGCTTCTTTCTTATTGCTAATCTCTTCTAATCCACAGTTAGCATTCAATAAAATAAATTCAGAAATATTAATCACAAAAATGTATTAAAATACTGCTTTAAGATATATAACATTTTAAAATATGCATTTTGTTACCTCTCCCTTTATTTCTTTGCTTTTGTGTCCTCTTAGAAGGAAAACACCTTGCTTGGAAAAATATGAGCAAAAAAGTATAATCTTTTGAAGTGGAACTTTCTGGTCTAGTTTGAAGATTAGCTTTTTATTAGATGATCTCAACTACTGAGCAACCAATTTGCATCAGTCCCATGAGAATTCTTTACACTAAGTTTAGTTGCACATTGCTGAGAAGATTAAAAACTTTTCAAAGCTCTAAAAGAAAATACTGTATTGGTTGAAAATTAGGACATAGCTCTTTTCAATATTTTTTTCCTGATGAAAACTGTTCTAAATTTATTTGTACATAGGGACATGCATACATGTATGTATATATCTCTATCTATATAACTCTATCCATCTATACCTCTATCATCTACATCTATCTATCTACATCTACCTATATGCACACGCAATCAAGGCAAGGTGAACAAACAAATTTCAGATATGGAGGTTTCAGGGTTTAGCCTTGTCATTAGCATTAGCAGGTATGTGACAAATTTCCATGTCCCTCATGATGTAGCTGTAGAGCTCCAGCATGCTTTGGAGCATCTACATTGTCACATAAAAGCTTCTCAAGGCATTCACATAAGGTACAATCTTATCAGGACAGAAGGAAAGAAAAACTGTCCTAGATGTAGTACAACTGATGAACTTGATAAAGCTGGGGTTAGGTCACCTAAGATAGAACATTAAGAAAACAAAGATACAATGTGACATTTAAGCAAGGTTGTTCTGCTAATGAATAAGAATTAAAACTATGTGAAGATGATGACAGTCTTTGGAGATGTTTTTTGATGATGTTCCAGACTACTTATCACCAGGACATCTTTTTGATACACCTTATCTCCTGTACTGATGATTATCAGGCAATATGTTGGCAGGCAGTAAACTTGGCCTCATCTTTACCACTGAGCTGATATTGTGGGCCTTTTGTTTAAGAAATTTGAACGGTAAGATCTTCCTTGAGCAGCTTTGCAAGCACTGCAGCATTCCAGCCTCAACACAGACATGTCAATAGTTCTCATCTGAAAACAACAGCAGCAACAAGGAAGCCACCGACTACTGACCTTGATGGCTAACAGCACAGATAACAGCAGCCATACAATTTTTAGCACCAATTTCTTTCTCCCATTTCCTCCCACAATCAGTATTGGTTTCTGCTGCTTGTCCTGTCAGGCTGGTTTCAGATAAGATTAGGAAACAACTTAGGTTAAATCACATATTGCTAGTAAGTATTGACTAGCAAGCCAGTGAGTGTAAAAATAAATGTGTTAAAAGTCCAAGGCATCTGTCATACCTTAGAGGAAAGCATCCAATACTGATATTATAAAGTATGAAATACACAAATACCTACTGTGACTGGGAGTCTTCCATCAGAAATGCTTCTTCCAAAAGAGCTTCTGAAAACATCATCAAATAATAGTTCAATACTCTTCAGAAAACTGCAGCATATTGTAGCCTCTACAATATGCTGAACCCTACTGCACAGAGATTCTTCTCCTTTGAAGTAAATTAATTCTTTCTTTTTGTATCTCTGATGAATATTTTATTTTAAAAAGCAAATAAAAAGTCATAGAAATATGCATTATGTATTTCCCTCCAAAAATTATGCTGAAAGAGCACCAAAATCCAAAGGCCAACGTAAAGATTATGTTTGCATTATTACTGAGGTTTGAATGAAGTAACTTGCTTTGAAATCTGTGTATTTTCTTGTGAAAGCCTTACACTGCATGATTTCAAATAGCAGAAAGGGCTTAAAGCAACTTATCAAGACTGGAGAATTAAGCTCCATATCTTTCACAGACTATATGCTATTGTGCAAGCCACTTCAGTCATTTTTATTTTCACAGACAGAAGACATATTCTTTATTCTCCATTCAACCAGCTTGAAGTGCCAGACTCAGGACTGATTTTAGGAGATCTTTTCTACCTCACCTTTCCCTATAAAGAATATTGAAAAAGTTTAGCTTTTCTGAAAAAAGCCCAAGGTACCAATATTTTGAATATCTAGTTGCTAAAGTATTCGTAATTTATTTAGTAATTTCCATGTGTCATTTTGTAGCTCAGATGCATATACTCAAATGAAGATACCAAAATCTTTTCATACCTGTACTTTTGGAAGAAAAGTTTCAATCCCAGGAACCTTGGGGAACTCTTTGGAAATGCACTCATGGTCACAACGAAAAAAGAACATGAATTTTTATTTAGCTGTAAATTATGTCTGAAGCAATTCATTATTTAGAATATAAAGAAATATTGCAGAAATGTTGTATCACATATATTCACTTTTTATACTGAATGAGGCAGGAGTTAATAGGAAAAAAAACAGTGAGCTCATATAATACAGAAGAGTAGGATGCCAAAACTAAGGTAACATAATAGTTCTTAAGTCTAAAGACTGCAACAGCAGTGAGTACTAGTACCCTTTTTGTGTAGTGTTTATGCAGATTTTTACATATACTGAAGGAAAACTGAAACATCTTCCCCATGTATAAAACTGTCAGTAAATGAGCAAATGTGACTAAATGAGAAACTGTGTACATCAATAGAATCAGTGTAGTACTTGAGAAAGAGACTCATAGGATACATTGAGGAAGGGACCCATCAGGATCAACAAGTCCAACTCCTAGCCATGTGCAGGATACCCCAAGAATCACATCCTGTGTCTGAGAGCATTGTCAAAACAATACAGGGGCACACTGCTTTCTAAAAATGTTTACTTTGTTTTTTCCCCTTGCTTTGCTATGAGAAGGCTGTGTCTATGCATCTGGCTATATGCATCCCTGGACTGGACTGGTGAGAGATCGTATTTTTGACTCGGAAGAGAATGTGGGCAACTTCTGCTTCTCTGAAGTTGCACATGAGTTGCCTGTCTAATGGCACAGACTTGGTATCCCAGTAATAGCTGATAGAGAAACCAATTTCATGGGGAAGTTAAACATTTTGCCTTGTGGGACTAGATTCATGGGAAAGTTGAGATCTGCCTACTGAGAGAAAAATCTTATTTTATTTTCACTCAACCCACAATCTGATGTGACTGCTTCTTGAACAAAACTCTGCAACTTAGAGCAACCTAATGTCCAAAATTACTGGTATCCAGAACACATGGTACCAGTCAGTGATCAACAGAATATAAACCTACCATCATGTCATCCTCTTAATTTCTCTCCTGCTCCAGTTCTTGTCAGATATTAATATTTTTGTTTGTACAGAAAAACCTGAGTACTTTTTTTGCAGTTCTCTAGTTACCAATCCCTTTTGAGGAAGGATATAGGGGCAGTATTCTCATTTAAAAAATAGTTATATAAGTCGCTGCTTGTTAAAAGTACCTAATTTTGTCCTTTAGCATCCCCAAAAATGTCTGAATCATTTTCCAGAAACATTTGAGTCATGAAAGAGAACAAGCATAGGAAACAACAGCCTCAACGATTAAACTGCAAGCTATTGAAAATAGACTAGTAAGATACAGAAACTAATTTCAAACCTAAGCTTTCCTGTATGCTACATAACTAAAATTACATTTATGATGTGTTTGATTCACTTTGAAGGGTTTGGAATTCAACAGGAGTAGTGTTCAGCTCAGTTAAGTCTGCCTCTAAAACTCTCACTTTCATTTGAAATGTTTAATGTCATGGGAAATATTTTGCACCATTTGCGAGTAATGAAAAGGAACTTGTGTGCATCAGTTTCATGGATGATAGGCTGGTATATAGCCAGAGTTCAAATTATCTCTGAAAATATACATCTTGAATTCAAATAACCATGGATTTTTAAATGGATAAACTGTTAGCCTTCTTACAGCAGCATAACCTGTAGCAAGATTTTTCAAAGAAAGAGTACTCTTAAGCTATTTTAATGCATTGCATTCAACCAGGTAACACTCCACAGCAGCAGAATTGAAGGGCAAATAATTGTTTGCTTTTTGTAAAATCTGCAGTTGGAACATAATATTCATACTTTGCTTTTAGTAGTGTTCCAAAGCAGCACTGGAGTATGGAGTAACATATGGTCATTTCTCTATGTTTACAAGAAAAACCATTTTTCAAATAAACAGCCATTAGCAAAACAATAGGGGTTTCTAATCTTATTAATCCTCTAAAAGATTGCTGAGACTGGGTAAGGGTATGTAAAGCCCCTGCTGCCCGTGTCTCCATTTTATTATAAAAACAGAAAGCTATTGTCCCTGCTTCATATTCCCCACCCCCTTCCTCCCATGGTAGATGCTGAGTGTTGTAAAAATGTGAAGTGAGGTCAGTGGTTGCTGTCCCACCACAAGTGCTGCAGGCTGAAGCTGTGTCTCTTTCAGCCTTATGGTCGGATCCCAAATGGGACTTGTGACTCTTTCCAGAGAGAAAATTCCTCACAGGAATCAATCACTCTGGGATGTAGTTATGTGTATGAACTAAGATAAAAATTGATTGTAGGAAGAATGTTATGGAGTAACAAGCAGCTGATGATTAAAAATGCACAGAATGCTGAAGGCACTCTGTTTGCTGCTTTTCACACATTTTCTGTTCCTGTTTTTCTTTGCTGACTTCCTGGCTTTACTGAAGGATGTTTGAATCAAGCAAAAGGAGAGACAAGAATATTTTGTGCACTGCAGAGACACCCACTGGTATATTTAAGTAAAAAAATTACCCTGCCTCAAAATGTGTAAGACAGCCATCTTAACTTCTAGCAAAAAAATCAGAAGCTGAAATTACTAATGTTAGGGAGTAACATCCTTGGAAGAGCATCCTAAATGTTAAATACACAGTGGCAGTGTATAGCAGTCATCTGTACATCTGAGCTGTACATCCGAGGGGACACACTGTAGCTTTGAGCGTTCCCTGCAGCAAATCATCCTAGAGCTGACTCGTGTTTCAGAGCTTCTATCTGCAAAATGTAGCCTGAGGCACTTTTGGAACCAAATGCAATTCAGAGCAGTCCTAAGACTGCTCTAAATCCAGGGAAGGGCTGAAACAGTTTTATGGTCCTCACTGTGAGAAAGCACTTAAGGTGTCTAAAAACTCCAGTTCACGAGAAGTCTGTGCCAGAGATTCAAAGCTCACTAATACTTCAAATGCCTTCTGTTCCATTACCGTGTATTGTGCTACTATGCATAATCTAACCTGTTTACCCTAATATGCTCTGCTACTCAATCTTGTATTTCCCACTTTTTCTGCACCTTTGGTACCACTTAGCTTTGAGAGCACACCCATGGTGACATCTCTTGTCCTGTTCTGCATGTTTGGGTACACATACAATGCTCAGTATTGGATTAAGACACAGGAATTAAAGATCCAAGCCTAAATCTCCAACTCTGGAATGATTAAATGAGAATCTATTTGGTTTTTTTTTAATGAACTATCTTTTTTTATCCTTGAACAATAAGCTTCTGATCCATATGGTTGTGAGAATATGATCTCCCAGAACTTGACATAACGATATTTGGTGCAATCTACAGACAATAAAGCAGTAAAGTCAGTGCTATCTTGTATTTTAGAGGAGTTCAGATCCTTTCAGACATGCAAGAGCTACCCAAGATGACAGTTACACGTTAAGCAGTTCTCCCTCCTCTTCCCTCAAGCTGTTGAAAAAAAAAAAAGACTTTATGTGTCTGCAGGGACCTGATTTTTCCTAAAGGGAACTTTGGTGTTACTCTTAACATAAAGGATTGATGATGAAGGAACAGGGGGCCTAAGGCTGTCAGACTGAGGGCCTTGGATTAGCTGAAGTTTCCCGCTGTCTGGTCCTTATAGCTGTGCAGGTGGCATAACCTAGTTAAGTGTTATTTGTACTGTGCCTGCTAGTGACTGTGTTATCTGTCACTCTCTGGAAATATTAAATGCCATGGTTGCAGCCCTCCGAAAGTTGTGTTTCATATACAACAATGGGAACTCATGTCTCATAGTTCACAGGTTCCATGTTCCATCTCTCATGAGTCCTTCCTGGAGCAGTCATTACAAATATGGCAGCTTATGACTCAATGGATCATGTCTCTATTCTGGCCCTGTTTACTTTCTCCAAGAGGGTATGCAGCAAGACTCATATTTGTCTTTTTTTTCCCCTCTGGGAGTTTTGATTTCTGCAGCAATTTACAATGTGGAAAATACCACACGACTTGAGCTCAAGGTACAGTTAGAGGCTTTAAAAATATATATCTAGCCCTTGTGATAATGAAAAGGAATTAAGAAATATGGTCCTGCATAGAAGATGCAAAGTCCAGAAAATAAATTGGGCCTGAAGAAAACTCCTGTTATTTCAAAATCATTTTCTCAACTTGAAAGGAGGGTATTAATTAAAAGTTTGAACCTGGTGCACTTCCCTTGTGAGTCCTGAGCATCGTGCCTCTCGCTTAGCTGGACCCTTGAGGTCCGAGCATCACGCTTCTCTTTAATGCCTCCCTGGATGCGGGCGCAGTTGAAGGCCAAGTATGGGTATGGGAAGAAGCTTAACCTGGGCTTCTCCTGCCCTTTGGACATACGCAGCGCTGTGTCCGTGTGACTGTCACTGTGTCTGTGTGTCTGTGCCCGTGACTGTCGCTGTCACTGCGACTGTCACTGTCTGTGTCTGTGTGAGTGGCAGCCGGTGCCGCACACGCTCCCTGGACAGCGCGGGGTGCTGTTCCACCTGCAGTCATGTGGCACGGCCAGTGGGGCGGGCGTGGACGGAGGGATGCTGAGCCCCCCGCGCCCCCGGCCCCGCTCACCTTCGCCCCTCCCGCTCTGCGGAGGAGCTTCTCAGCCGCTCCCCCGCCCACCGCAGCCACAGCTGG
>WEIV01021484.1:52271-67776 GCA_013390005.1 Calyptomena viridis
CGGGCGGTACCGGCGCCCGGGCGGTGAGACCCACTCGTGTGCGGCGGCCCTTGCCCGGCACCCGGGGTGCCGAAAGCGGGCCGCCAGCCCCGGGTAATGCCCCGGCGGGTGCTGGTCCCCCCGATCGGGGACTGGCGAGGGGCCGGGATGCTGCCGCAGCGAAAGCCTCGTGCGCCGTCTCCTCTCTGGTTCTTGCGGCGCACGTATGGATTTTGGCAGCGTGTGGAAAAACGAGTCCGTGTCGTGGGCTTTCAGAGCATCATTTCAGCCCCGCGGTGCCGGAGCAGCCGCAGCCTTGCGCTGTTCGCTGGCTTGTTTACGTTTTGGGTGTGTTTAACGGTGACCCGCTAAAATCAGTGTGGTTTTTTTTCCATTGCAATTTCTTACACCCTGTGTTTCACGCTATCTTCCCTTTTTAAAATGCTAATTATGCCGTTTTCCAGTGTCGCTTTTTTGTAAATGTCAGTAATTCGGACTGACTGTAGTAGTAACACCTGCTGGTGAGGGCAGAAATGCCATTGCTGAGCTCGGCTAAAGGCACCTGGAGGCGCTGAGCCTGCCCGAGGTGCCGCGCCTGAGCCGCACCCGAGTGAGGGGCTCCTTAGGAATTCTGTCTGCTTTATGAAGCGCTGTTTAATTCTGCTTATAAAATCTGCTGGAGATTATCTATGCAGTTAATCAACTATGCTCCATTTAGTAATGAAAGTAAACTGTGACCTCTGAGCTGCGAATGTTTTCAAGTGTTATATCCTAGCATAGTTATATAACAATATTATAATGTTGTTGTATTAAAGCACGTAAAATATTTAAAGGATTCTTAAGGTTTTAAAAATAAACCATTATGTAATTACTGGTCTGTACAACTTAGGCAAAACCATGCCTTAAAAATGCAGTCCCCTTTGGAGAGGTGGCTGTATCAAATAAAGTGTTAAAAATATACTTGAGTGTCATCATTTGGATAAAATTACTTGTAAACCAGTAAAAACATCTAACACGGGACTTGAAATTGCATAAGAAGAGGGAAAATATTATGAAATAATCAGAAGTTTTAAAAATTCGCAGTTTTTGTCCTTTACAATTAGTAACTTTTAAATATCCTTCCTGCAGTGTAAATATTGTACAAAACCTTATGAAAGGATGATTGATCTTTGGCCCCATATTCCTTTGTATAAGGAATAATAAGATCTCAAAATTTCTTTAGTAAGAACTTTCCTTAATGTTTTTGAAACTGTTGGTAGTATGAAGGTTTTGTTTGGTCGTTCACATTCAAATGTGTATCATCAGCACTGGTTGCTTAGTTTTTGTATTTGTCGTTTACATGATAACTAAATAGACCTTTTCCATCCCTAAATTTTGCAAATGGTAAAAATAACCTATGCAAAGCACTTCTGTCCTTGTCCATGTTTGTGTTTTCCACAATGCTATTCTAAGCCAGCAAGAGATTTTCAGTTTTACTTCTGACAGATGCTAAAAAGTAATACAATCTCAACACAGCTTCATAGTAATGCAAGAACCTACTTGATTTTGTACGATCTTAAATGCCTTCTGTAGAAGAAATCCCACATCATTAAGGTTGTGGAACAAAGAGCTTGTAAGTGCCTTTTTGAGCATGTCCTTCTGCTACAGTTTTAACTATGTGATCATGTACTATCTTTTTTTGCCTTTTTTTGCCTACTGTAACCCTGTCTCATTCACTGCATGGGATAGATAGAGCTCACTTAACATGATTCAGTAGTTTTCATTGATCATTGTGTGAGCTCATGATTTATTTATTTATTGCGTGTTACTCAGCTCTGCTTTGAAGACAGAACTGATAACATCGATATGAGCTTTGCTAAAGTGCTTATCATTATGTGATCAGAATACCTCACAAAGAATTATCAGTTTATCAAACACTACCTAAGATGAGACAAGACTTTTACAGATGATGAACAGAGGCACCAAGGGGGTTAGGTGAAAAGTATTTACTTATTTTTGGTATCCATTTTGAAATACCTGCAATTCTTGTAAATATGTTTGCTCAAGTTATACCTGCTACTGTTTTTTTGTAACAGTCCATAAGTTCTCCACATGTCTGAAGGTGCATTGGGAAAAAAGAGGAATTCACAGTTAATTAGATACTGTGGAACTTTTGGGTTAAATGATATGCTTTTGTGACAGTAAGAGGAATGGGGGAAACTACAAAAGGGAGGACTTTAATTATTGAAGCCTTTGTGGCATATTACAGTTCTTCTTTCTGCAAGCCCTCCCTCAGTCACTACATATACTCCTATTTTTCAGTGGTTAAAACAGAAGTCCTACCTACATTATGTTCGATATCATCTTCATGTGCATACTTGTCCCATATACTTTCTTAAAACATAGAAGGTTTAGGGAATTTAAAAAAAAAATAACAAAAAAGAAAACAACAAACCAAGAAAACGAAGAAAACATTAAATTTTCAAAGTAAAATTTCTTTCGGTACTGGACCTACAGTGTTTATCAATAGGATTGGAAAAGTTGAATCCTTTGCTAAAGCTCTTGAACTTTTACCACTATGAGTGATAGCATTAAGAGAGTGCATATACACAGTTTCATATACAACAGTGGTAAAGCAGAACGGCATAACTTGTAGTGCATTTACTCAGGTAGTAGAAAAATGGTTGAAGACTGGAGTCCTTTCTGTTCTAGGCTGTAAAGAATGTATCATGGTGGATGAGGGCTTGTTTGACTGTAACCACAGTCCTTTTCACTTCATCGTTTCCATGTACCATAATGACAGTCTTGTGTTCATCCCGTAGGCAGTCTGAGTCTTCATTTTTTAGCTATTGCTGATATTGACCATTCCAAATTTCAGTTTCTTGTCTCAGCCAGTGCTATATCTCCTTGCTTTTAGCCTGTCTAAAGTTTCCACTTGCTTTTCTTTATTCCTTGGAACTTCTTCTTGATTTGCTGTATCAATCCAGGCTAGTCTCTTTCCTTGGTTTCCAGTCACTTCTGTGCTTTTTCTTAGCAGACATTGGTCTCAATTTTTATTCCTCTTCACAGACTATAAAGTGGCTTTTGTTCTTCACTGAAAAAACATGGTACTTTCTTCTTAGAAGTTGGCTTGGTATTTGGTACATTTTTAGAGGTATGTGAAGGAGCATAGGATTAACTCAAAGCTTGTCTATGCTGGTGGCTTCAAACCATACTAATGAACATTTTTTGAAGTAAAAGACACTTTTGCTGAAAGAAATAAAAAACTTTGTATTTTTTCTTCATTGTTCCTTTTAAAAATTGAACTCATGAAGAAATTTTTCAATGCAGCATGTAAGTATGTGTTTGTATGCATTGTAGAAAGCAAGGACAGGCAGGGCATTTGGTGCAAATTGTAAGTAGTAGTAAACATTAGAAATGCTGAGTGATATTCCTAATTATGAAGAGAAATCAGCAATTCTGATTGTAGCATATACTGCATTTTTGCTTAGCTCAGCTAACTTTTTTTGGGTTCTGTGCTGGAAGATAAAATAACTGATAATTTGGGGTTTGTTTGGATTCATACAAAGTTTTTCATTTTATATTAGGGTTTTATTAGAGCTACTTTAGAGAAATATTTACAAAAAGGTGAGGTAAGCCTCTCACTGAATTGAGGTCTGGATAAAACTGGTGGTGTTACCACTGCACCATAGTATTTTATTTACATAAAATAGTCCTTTTGATAGAATATTATTTGCAATAACTTAGTAGCTCTCGTGTCTGAAATGAGGGGCATGGCTGAGCTATGGTTGGCATTACAGACTAATTAATTAACGTGAGACAGTATGTTAAAATCAAGAAATAAAATCACACATGTTTGACAAGTTCATTGCTTGTGTTTCTGTAATGCTGTTGTAATTGACACATAGTGGTGAGATTATATATTGCTCCCTTGCAAATGAGCTTGGACATAGAGATCAGGATTTAGTCATGAGATGAGTGATCTTTTTATTGGAAACATCCTGTTTTACCGTAGACAATTCAATTTTCTTCAGTTCAACAAGAGTTGAACACAAGTGTAATTGTAAGTTGCTGTTGATTTCTGGTCTAGCCAGTACTCAAGGTTGTTAGGCATGGATGTGAATTTAGCGCTCTGCTGGTTTCTGCATGACATTGGTTTTGTTTTCCATAAAATATGAGTTATGCATTTCACCTTAACAACTGCTAAATTTAATTTGTTTGTAAAAATCAGGGAAAGGTGTTTATATAGTCAGTCGAGCATTGGAACAGATCACTGAGAGAAGTTGTGTGGTTTTTCTCCTTGAAAGTTTTCAAGACTGGAATAGATAAAGCCGCGAGCAACACAATCAAATGTCTTAGCTGACCCTGCCTTGAGCAGAAGGTTGGGCTGGAAATCTCCTGATGTCTCTTACAACATGAATTGACATTCTGACATCCCTTAACAGCATGAAGTTTCCTATGATGTTATTCTGTCATTCTTTGTAAAGGGAAACACCAATATACAGTCTGAACAGTATTTTCTGAAAGGGGAAGGATAGCTTTGCCAACAGACAAATTATTCAATGTGTGAATGAAATATTTGATGTTACAGACTGAATTCCCATTATAGTTTTCATTGGTAATTGTATTTAAATGCACTGCTAGATTTGCTGTGTGCATTAGGTAGGCTTGATGTTATATTATAGGTTTGTTTTAAGGAAGGTAACACCAGGATTCAGTAGCTTGGTATATTAACATTGGTATGTTGTAATGAGTTGTAGTACTTAATCTTCAGTTTCATTGGAAGAAAGGATCCCTTTTATTAATGCAGCTGTTTTATGTTATGAAACATACTTTATTTCATACAAAATCTCATACTCTTAATCTGAATGTAAATATTTAAAACAAACACTGGATGCTGCTAAGTGGAACAGGCTGTTTATGTTCCTGGTTGAGGTGCTAATCTTTCTGGGAATGATCAGTGCTTGTTGAATGAGGCAGATAAATAGGTGCCTTGTTTTAAGCAGAGAGATGGGAAACAGAAAAGTGACTGGTCCTAACACATCAGCTGCAGTGAGATGGGAAATTTTGGATTTACCATTGGGACAGAAATCTGTGTCATTTTAAAGTTCTGTGTTCTGTAAAACTAATGATTTTTTTGGAGTGATTACTTAATTGATTTACTGCAAATTCACCTTTCACATAAAGATTTGTTTTTTACTATGTCTGTTCTTCAGACTTTTCATATTGAAGACTAATCACAGTTTAGGAGAAATAAACTAATTTATTTTATTTCTTCTTGACAAAAGAGAAGCAGCCATATACCGTAAATATTCCTTAATGAAGACTTTCTTCTGCATAACTGTATTTCCAACTATAATGCTTTCTTTGAAACTTGAAATAAAGCAGACTTTGTTTTGATAAAGACAGTCAGTTGTCTTGTCAACTGCTTACTATTAAGAACTTAAATAAAGTTGAAAATTAAGTAAATGTCTTTATGCTGTAAAACAAACCTGTATTTTCCTTTACCGAGTACTATTAGCAAACTTGTAAAGGTGTCTAGTAGGATAACTTACCTATTGATAAGGGTTGGTGTTTCTAGAAGTGTGAACACACTGCTGTGAACGCTGCTGCTGCTAGTAATACTTTTAGATGAAGAATTGCATTTTTTCACTAATACTATAAACATTTTTGAGCAAAGCAAAAAGAAAATAATTAAGGTAAATAAGAGAGAGCAGCTAGAAGTACACATTTTTCTGTTTTCTGATTTTATTCTTCTGAAGAATAAGGCCATCTCTCTTTTGTAGTATTGCCAGAAGCCCAGCTCCCCTTTCATCAGCAGGCTACAGTTTACTTCTTTTATAAATATGAACTCTGGAATATTGAACAGTTTCCACTTCAGATTTTCATTATAAAGAAGCTCCAAGGGACACCAGCTGCTGTTGAAATAGATCTTGGGAAGCCAGGCATTCTGAAACACTCTTTTTTCCCCTTCTTCCTGAACTTCTTCCCTTCACTTCCTGAACTCTGTTTGCTCTGTATTTTTATTACACCTTTTCACTCTGGCTTTTCCTGACCCTACAATTTTTCCAAAAAATTTTAATAGGTTTTAAAAAAAGTGACCAATTCTGTCACTTAGGCTAGGTGAAAATCACTGAAAATGCATAAATAGGCCTTCACAACAGCAAAAATTAGTTTACAACTTGACCGTAATAGGTTGTTTTTGAAAGCACAAACTGAAGACTGATTAATGGAAAAGTTCAGCTTCACAAATCTTTAAAAATTATATATAATTTTGTTTCTGATTAGTTTAATTTCTTTCTTGACTTAGAAGTCTGCCAGCTGTTGTAAAACAAGCAAATAAAAACCAAATAAAACCAAAACAAAACCACTAAAAGATAAGTGCTGGAACAGTGCCAGTGCTGACTTCTGTTTCTAAACAATTGGGGTAATAGTTATGTTTTGTTGTTTAAACATCTTCCTTGTCAGTTTTGCATTAGGTCTTGTCAGATGGCTACTTTGGTTATGAGTTCTGGTTTTAGTTGGTTTTCTTTTAGTTTTAGTCAGTGTAGGAGAAAAGGTTTATTGTCAGAGTTATGAAGGGAATGCTGAATAACATCCTAATTTCTTTGCCTCGTCATAATAGTTCATTGCCTCTTTCATTTCTTGGTGTTCATCTGCCCCATTCAAAAGTGGACTTTTGCAAAATTTACTGATGCATTAACTGCAAAATTACAATATGTGGTGAATAATTCGTGTCACAACCAATTTAACTCATAATTCTTGTCCTTCATAAAGAGTTTCTGTGTAAGCATAGTATTTGCAGTTTAGATGAAAAATTAATTTCCTTTTCAGTAGCTGATATTTATAAAGTAAGGATCTGGAAACATCAGCAAAGTAATTAAAATTATTAAAAAAATTACTTTATAGAAAAAATACTTAAGTGCCTTATCTGACATATTGACCTCATCCAGTCACTATTACATTAACTTACATTTGTATACTCAAATGTATCTGAGTGCAAAGTCTTTCCCCCCTATGCACTCCTATTTGTTTTAAGATTGGTGAACTGAAGAAAGTTATCTCTATTAAATAACAAAATAACAAAAGGGAAGAAAAGCAGACAATCTCAAGTAGAGTGATTTTGAAGAAATGAGTTTAGAAGTTACTAATTGCGTTATTAAAATGTCAGTTTAAAAACGACGTTGAGTTACTTGCATTGTATTACTGAAATTAACAAGAAAAAAGTGGACTTTGTAGAGGAAGGTTTTTATTCTTCTGAGGATCTTCTGCCAATATGTGCAAAAAGTGAGTAATTACTTTAGCAATGTTCTTGAACTGAAGTATTTTTCCCCTTTTCTTCTTGGAAAAATCATATTGAGTGTGAAACAGGAGCAAGACCTATGTAAACTCTCCGTCTGGGACAGTGGAGTGGATAATTGTTTTAAAAATATTCAATACTTTTTTGTTTTTAATGTAATGTTGATCTGTGTTTTATCAGCTAAGAACATTGGAGATAGCAGAGGGATTTGAGTGAAAAGAGACTTGATTGGGTTTTCATCACCAGTAATTTGTAGGTTCATTTATTATTAGGCTGAGCGATTACAAAAGGTGATTTGGGGGCATGAAGGAAAGTGGTATGGCTGAGAAGATGGGTTAATTTGCACTTATCTGTATAGGTGGAACACAGAAAAAGATAATTCTGACTAAACCAAGTATTTTGTTGCGGAAGTGGAAGTTTTTAATCTTCTACTCAGGATGACAGAGAATCCTACAGAAACTTAAATGCATAAAGAAAGTTTTGTAGTTAAAACAGCCCCAGGTTTGTAATAAAGCACAGCTGTTCCCACTTCCGCTCACATTCTTTTATTGTAATTGATTCTGTGGGTTCTCTACAGATCAGCTGACCCAGTCTTAAATGTGGCTGAACCATAAAACCTGTTTTGTCTCATTTCTATGAGATCTTACTTGAAGCATTCAAAAGATATAAAGACTTTTATTCCTTCAGAGTGGTTAACTCCAGCCCAATGTGATGTTTGTATCTGAAGTGCAGGCAGCTTCATGTAATTCAGATCTTGCCAGTGCATATACTGGAAGGAAGCACAGAGGTTCAGAATTATATTTTATTTTTAACTAGGACAATTCTCCCCGAACCATACTTCAATATACTTACATATTACCTCAGTTTTATTTACATTCATCTAGTAGGCTTTTGTGACCTACTGAATATTTTTGGCTGATCAACCCTGGCAGTGTTGCTAACATAGTATTTAAACTGACAGTCACTACATAAAGCCTGCAAATAGACACTAAGATCTCCCATGTGTATGGGGTTTTTGTTAGTTTGTGTTGTTTTTAAAAAACAACAAGAACAAACCAAAGCCAACAAACATCAAGCACTCTGGTACTGGTGTGACAAGAGAAGAAGGGAAAGTGTGGAAGAAATATATGTGTCACTGTCAAAAAATTGTAATATACCACATAAGCCAATGAAAACAGGTCAGAATTTACTGTTGTGTTACTATTTAATACTCCCTAAGCACCTACATATTTTACGTAACAAAACTAATCAGCTTTCAGATATTCTTTGCAGACCAGCTTGAAGAAAAACTAGTGGATTAATGTAAGCATAGTGAAGCACCTTGAAATGTAATTTTTATTCAAGCAATTCAGCATCTGTCTCTAGACAGCCCCTTGCTCTGGTAAAACTATTTTGTTACTTGTTTGTGACTGTCTAAACAAAAGCACTCCAAACATACAGGATATTCTTGGCCTATTTTTCAAGGATTTTCGTGGTTAATGAGATGATAATCTTTTTTTTATAGATACCGAATCCCTTTTTAAATGGGAGATACTGTGCTAGTAATGTGGTGTGCAAGCGGCCAAAGAGCAGTTATTTGGTGGTTTCTTTTGGATACATTGTAAGCTAAGATAACAAAATAACTAAAAGGGAAACATGTTTATCTGCATAGCTACTAAGCTAAATTTTGGAAATTTTGGTTTATGGGCATGGAAGTTACAGTTCAGTTTCATGAAACTGTCATGTTAGGTCTTTGAAGATTCTTCCAATTGGTAACATAATTACCTGTGAAATTATCTGTCTGCTTGGAGGTAGTTGTCTTTCAGACTTTGCTCTTACGCAAGGCACACAAGAATTGCAGGTGCTGACTTTGTAAACATATGCTGTTAATTGGATGGTAATTCAGAATAGCAGTCTCTCACAAGGCTTGACAGGCCAAGATTATGGACTTCACCTGATCCCAGAATGTGATATAGAAACCCAGTATCTAATTCATGATTTGAACTGTAAGCCTGCCTTCGCTCAAAATACCTAAAAAATTAAAGAATGATGAAGACTGTGATACCAGACAAGGGCATATTTTCCTGTATAAAGTACAGGATCATGTAGTCAAATGAGAGATGCAAATTCATATAGCAGGATTATAATTTTTAATCATTATTTGAAGATTTGATGGGAAAAAACTATGAGACTGTAATTCAAGCCAGGCAGTTCAAGGAACTACTTGATGATTGAATGTACTGACATTGTGGACTATGTTTTTTATTAAAACTTTCCGGTTTTGCATATACAAAAGGCATTCCATTATAAGTATTTGCAGATCAGTTGTTGATGTTATATTTTAAACAATTTTGTTGTTCATCCTGTACTTCTACATTATAAATGTTTCCAAATAAAGATAATCTTTCTTATTTGACATGTTATACACATTTTTGCACACATTTGTGACTTACTGTGTATAATTGGACCATTTTTGAGGGAGGAGCTGTAGTCTGCCAATTAAGTTTTATTTCAGTTTGTGCAAAGATGGGGACACTTACATGGGTGAGCTTTTTAGTTGCAAAGTTTTGCATTATTGCATGTAGATAAGTAGAAACATTCTGTATTCTTGTTTTTCAGTCAGTCAGACCCAGAAGCCTGCTTTAGAAGACAGCTGAAAGCAATGAAGGAGTCCTTGTAGATTTAAATTCATTATCCAGAACTTCAGAATTAAATGTTTTCTTAGTGTAGTGCAATACAAAAGCAGAAATATTTGTTACAGACTTTAAAAATATTCTCTATGGTTTTACAGACAGTTGCAAGTAGTGTTTTCGTTAGATTTTTTGTTGTTGTTAATTTTGACTGCAGAAGTGTATAAAAACATTACTGTGTCTCTTTTTTCTCTGTTGGTCTAGTGACAGTTGGCAGGTGCTGGCTTCCAGTAAGTGAGAGTTTTAAATTGCTCAGCTTGGTAATTGGCATAGAAATTGAGTAAGGAAATTGCCTCCTTCTTCTGTGCTACAATACAGGCTTTCTAAGGCAAGTTGTTTTTCTTTTCCAGAGGAAATAAGCCATTATTAAATTTTCTCAGAGAGTGCATACATGTAGGCAGCATGAGGAAGAAGCAGTTATATTCTGAATGGTTTGTGTCACTAGGAGCTGACAGCTCAGTCTCACCTGTATCTTTGAAAACCAGTCTAAGAATGTTTGGAAGTTGAAGGGGGTGCTGATTGGGAAAAACTTCAGGACTACCTGTGTAAAATGAGTGGCAAAAGATAATACCGTACAGGGAGAAAGGTTGTCAGTCTGCAGTCATACAGAGAATGGCCTTTTCCCCCCCCTCATTAAAAATAACAATTCTGTGCTGTGCTTATGAAATACGATTCTTTACTCTCTGATTTTTCTTTTTGTTCATTTATTTGCTTAGGGTTTTATGTTGATTTTTTTTTTTTAATGAAGCAAAGTGCAGTGAAAGGTGAATTGTTTTGTGGGATATTACTGCTGAGTGATGCTTAAAAGTGTATTTTGCTTGTAACAGTTCTTGAAGATTTTGGCAGGGTATAAATCACAGTGCACTTAAAGCCGGAATTACAGAACTCACAGAAATCTGTCATTCTGTGAGGCTGGTGGAGTTCCTTCATGCATCAGATACAAGATCTGAGCTGATCATGTCTTGTAGTTTGTAGTATCTTTTCTTCTTAATAAATGCCTTAAAAACACATTCATTTCAGTATATTTTCAGAGACAAATTGTATAAAGAACAAAACCACATGTTGAAAAACATACATTATTCTGCAAGTATTGCATTACATGTTAGTGTGAGCATTGGGTCCTGATCTGATTTAGAGCATCTAAACATATTTGTAAATTTCCTTTCCTTGATAGGGGAGGGAGTCAAGAGGTATTCCAATGAAAATGTATTAGAACAACTTTTATTAATTAAGCTTTAATTATAAATAGAATAAGACTATTATTAAAAGCAGATAACTCTTTGCATGGTGCATTTTGCTTATTCCCTCCCCCTATTCTCTCAGGCACACACTGTCACATGCCATCACTCCCAGTCCAGCCAGGCTGTTCACTCACCGGAGAGAGCTGCACTGGTGTGACAGTGGCCTCTGAGCAGGTGTGCAGAGTGCCCCTCACAGGTGCCATGTTTCCTCAGCAGCACATGCAAACCTGGTGTCTCTGACGGTGTACAGCTGCCACTGACACCTTGGATGTGGACTGAGCTGCACAGCCCCCTCATGGGTGCTGGCATGGCCTGGTGACCTTGCACTCAGCAGGATCTGGGTCTTTCATTTCTTGAAAATACAACAAGACAACAAATCTCTGTAGCTTGTTAGTGTTTGGCAGGCATTTACACCTTCTCAGCACATACGTTTCTCTTTTTAGTTTGCTCTTTACTACTGCCTGTTGCTTGTCTGTGCATACAGGTTCCGTTTACAGAAACTCCCAGCAAAAGGGTTTTTATGACAATACAAAGCTTGTACAGCTGGTACTTCATTGTGAGACTGCAGTGGGATGTCACTGACCTGAAATGCTTTTCTCAACTTTTTTTCGGTCTTTTATATTTGGAATTGAACTGTAATCAGTTTGAATTTTGAAATTTCTTTTTGTATTCTCATTTACTTCTGTGGAGGTTGTGTTCTTTGTTCCACTGGGACCAAGTTCAGTTCCATTTTTCAATTCTTGTAAAAATACTAACAAAAAATGACAGTTTTTTCTACCTTGTGTTATGCAATTCTAATGCAAATGTATGTATTATAACTGTGTGAACTGTTTCTGCAGAAGTGCTTTATTTCAAGATTGTCCTTCCCCTTTCTCAATCACAAATATTATTTTTTCCCTTTTACCAAACATCCATAATTCACATTTCTGCCATTGAAACATATTTTACTTTGAAATTTTCCAGTTGATGTTGAAAATGGAAGGAAGTTAAATCTAGTGGTTTACCATAAGTTTGAGGTATGTTGCACCCTCTGCAGGTTTTGTAATTCCAAAAAGAAACAGAAGAAAGCTTTATAGATTTCCATTGTGATTAGATGGTTATTAGATCCGACATTAATCACAAATGTGGAAGTATGCATTGAGAATAATTTAGCTGGGTAGTGGCACTGACATAAAGCTGTTTTTACTGGGCTTTCTCTTCAGACAGCTTTGAAGATGAGAAGTAATTTACATAACATCTTATTTTGTTCACAAAAGAGTAGATTAATTCAGCTTTTTAGTTGCTATTAATTGGACAGCTTTCGAAGTAGTATTTGTTCACTGCAAGTAAGATGAAAAGATCTGACCTGTAAATGGTAAGAGCACTACAATTACTGTTCTGTCAATACTATTCAATGTCATTCTGTACTTTTACTACGTTAAATTATTTCCATATGTTACATTTCTCCATGCCTGAACAATGTTTGAACCCTCTCCTAAGAGGATCCCTTTAGAACCTACTGTCTTAGCTGCTTGGAGGTCACTCTAGGTATCTATGTTGATTCTTAAGCCCTATGTATAATGTTAGCATTATGCAAAAATTGTTGCCAAATACCTCTGAAATCATCAGGATAATAGAACCTTCTAACACTACATGTTTAGTAGTAGAAAGTAAGGCATTACTTCGTTCACAGTGTGGAGTGCGTATGTAGCCAACAAAATCCACAGATGCAGATTAAAACTTTCCATCTATTTATGTGTTTTTAACAAAGAAATCGGTGTTCCTTGGTGTAAATTACTTAATTTTCTTTCATTAATTAATACTCTAGCTTCTATTGGTTTTGGATTTCTCACTTTCTATGCTAATTAGTCCATAATTTTTACTCTTTTTAGTGTCTTTTTCCTCTGGTAGGACTTTCCAACACGTATACTAAGTCTTTGTTAGCTGCTTTATCTTCTGGTTTCTGCACAATGTCCTTGTGGTCCATAAATCTGTATTCCAGATATCCAACTTCAACAATGCATCTTTCTCTCCCAGGCTTTGTTCAATGAAGCATATTAAGGTTAGCTTAACAAAACTTAGTTTTAGTACTTTACCCAAGGTGTGTTCTCACAAATGCAGCTTATGTTAAATTCTGCTGAATGCTAGCTAGAAGGAATTTAAGGCCTAACACACCATTTACAATTAATTAAAACAGCTAACTAAAAGGTCAATTCAAACCATTAAAAAAATTAGAAAAGTTACATCATTTCCAACAAACTTGTACTATCCCATCAGACAACCTCTGAGTTTTCTCGTGTTGTACTCTATTACTTTCTGTGGATAGATATGCAGGACAAGGATTAAGTTACCACTCTGCAAAAACCATTTCACTAACTGTTTTATATGTTGATTTGTCTGCAAATGGAGTGACTGTATTTGAAGAAGAATTTTTTAAATACTGCTTATGATCTAATACATTTCATTTCTGAAGCTTCCTGAAGACATCTCAAATACTTCAGAATGCAGATAGATTGAGGTTCTGCTTCTCATCTCTGAAAAAATTGAATTTCTTGTGAGTGTTTGCAGTAGACATCAAGCTAGTTGGATTTACCACTGTATAAGAAAGTATGTTACATCTCTGCTCTTTGGAATCTGTGTGTGCTTAGTATTTCATATATCCTTTAGATATAGACAGAAACATAGAGTGATGTTTTAATTTAATTTCAAGATTTTTAATTACCTGAACATTTCATTTGGCTCTGATATGTACCTTCGAGCATATTGGCTTCAGAGTGTTCACTTGATGGTTTCACTATATGGGGTTGTCAATTTCATGTGATGAATAGTAATTTTGGAGGCATTCCACACTTCATAACTCTACAGTGAATTGGGAATCATCTTAATTATGAAAAAAAATCTAGCTCAGGTTCTTTAGGAACTAAACTGTATTTCTAAATAGCATGCTTATAACTTCAAATCTAGTAATAATTTTTTAAGAACCTGCAATTAAATTAGACAATTAGATTCCATGAAAATTAAATAAAAGCTGTGTTCTTTCAGAAACTTAGCATCTGTGTCTATCATATTTCGCTTTTTATTTTTGCTCTGAATGATTGTGCTAATGTAACTAAACATTTTGTCACCACTGTTAATATGGACATGTTGAAAATAAATATTTGAATACTTCAGTTTGTAGTAAATAAAAATATGCATTTATTATTTTAGAACCATAGAATCATTGAGGTTGAAAAAGACCTCTAAGATTGTCAAGTCCAACCATAAATCTAACATTGCAAAGTTCACTATTAAGCTATGTCCATAAGTGCCACATCTACATATCTTTTAAATACCTCCAGGGATGGTGACACAGTCACTTGCCTGGGCAGCCTGTTCCAATGCTTGACATCTCTGGTGGTGAAGACACACGTCCAATCTAAACCTCCTCAATGAAGCCATTTCTTCTTTGTCCTATTGCTTGTTATGTGGGAGGAGAGACTTGACACCCTTTTGTCAATGAGGTAATCAGGCAGTTACAGAGTGTGATAAGGTCTCCTCTCAGCCTCCTTTTTTTGCAGGCTAAACATCCCCAGCTCCCTCAGCCCTTCCTCATAGGACTTGTGCTCCAGACCCTTCACCAGCTGTGTTGCCCTTCTCCGGACATGCTCCAGCACCTCAATGTCTTTTTTGCAGTGTGAGGCCTAAAACCGAACATGGGATTTGAGGGTGACCTCACCAGTGCCGAGTACAGAGGGATAATCACTGCCCTAGTCCTTCTGGCCATGCTATTGCTGATACAAGCCAGGATGCCATTGGTTTTCTTGCTGCTAAAGACTGAGGCAAAGAGGGCATTAAGTAACTCAGCCTTTTCCTCATCATTTTCACTGTGTTTCCCCTTGCATCCTGTAAAAGATGGAGAATTCCTTAGCCCTCCTTTCGTTGCTGATGTATTTACAGAAACAGTAGGCTATCAAAAAGGCCATGTAAACAATGCTTAACTACAGCTACTGTGATATTAAGAAAAAAAAAATTTATTTTCTTAATAAAAGCAGCTATTTTGTGATAGCTGCTTTGTATTTGGTTCCCTAAATAGTTAAAATCAGATAGGACCTGTGTTTCTCTAAACTATATTGACTGATGTGTTAACATAGTGCTGAATATTTGGGAGAAGGGAGGGAAGAGGTTTTTTATAGATTTAATTTTTGTATAGTTTTGCAGTATTTTTGAGCTTTAGTTGCTGATAATCGAATTCCTCATTTTAGTGTAGTCATTCTGTTTTCTTCTAAATCTTTTCATATGAGCTATGAATTCCAGAGATTTTTGCTCTCATTTTGGCCATCATAAAGATGCAGGAATTTGCCGCGGTCCGTGCGGTAGGA
>WEIV01021486.1:0-91140 GCA_013390005.1 Calyptomena viridis
CTAAGCTACTTTGTAAACCTATACATGCAATAGCTGCCATTCCCATGCCTTTGAAACAAGTCCAACTCTGCAAATACTGAGCAGAATCTGGCCCCTGTCCTTGCTCAGACAGCTGGAAAAAAAAAGGTAGAGATTGCAAAAATCAGGTTCCAGATTTTTCGTTCTATTTGGCTCTGTAAGCAGTAACCAGTATTTACTATTTGCTGCTTAGCACCCCATGTAGAAAGCAAGGCAGACTCTCACCAAATTGATTTGAATAATAGTATTTTATTAAAGATCTGTACTTAGTTTCTCTTGCATCTGCAGCTAAGTAATTACGGTATTTCGAGAATAATTTATCCATTATTGGGATCCAAGATGGGGGGGGGGGTTTCATCTAAGTTACAGAAAAAGACCTTGGAATGTGTCAGTTGTGTAAGAGGGCAGGGAGCCTGAAGATGCTCTCTCCAGCTTCTGGGCAGAACATCAATGACCTGCCAGATTTGTTGTGATTAAGAGGAGATGGCTTGAAGAAGAATGGGGCCCTAATCCTAGAATCCCAAAATCCTTTAGGTTGGAAAAGACCTCTAAGGTCATTGAGTCCAACCATTTCCCAACACTGCCAAGGCCACCACTAACCCATGGCCCCAAGTGCCACATCTACAGGGCTTTTAAATTCCTCCACAGATTTTGATTCCACCCCTGCCCTGGGCAGCCTGTGCCAGGGCTGTACAACCCTTTCACAGAAATTTTTCCTAATTTCCTAATTATCCCTATTCCTGCACATGCACACATCATACCTACCCAGAGGAAAAATCACGTTCTCTACATCATGTGGCACGGGGACTCAATAGGACTGGGAACAGCTTGTCAAGTACTCCCTCCTTAAAGAGGAGGTCCAGGATGAGATCAGATCCCATCCCTGTGTTATTTATTTCTATTTCTTGCACAGGACAAGATGGAGATGCATCAACATCAAGTTGCAGCCCATTTCAGAAGATTCAGTTTTGGATGGACTGCAGCTTGAGCAGTGGAGACGGGGTCAGTCTCTTCAGAAACCAGATCTAAAGGGGCACATCTGTCTTAAACAGAGAAATCGTTTCTCAGGAGTGTGTAATTTAGGCACCAAGCAGCTTTCATCTGTCAGAGAACATCAGGGAGCAAGCAAGCTAAATTAATTAATTGAATTGCCCAAGGTCATTGAGGAAATCTGTAGAAGAGGTCAGCCATGGTTACACCCCGCCTTCAAATCATCATCCCCATCACCACAGGTGTGGTCTTAGCAAGAGTGTGGGATGAGAAGGGTGAAGCTGGGCTAAATTGAAGAGAGACATAATTATCCCAGGTAAGAATTAACTTGCAAGGAATTGGGAGCAAGGCACCACCTGACTCAAGTGAAATGATCTAAATCTGTATGTCCCACGCTGATCCCCACGTGGCTCTTCTGCAGATGATGCACCAGAATTAACTGAGAGTATTTTACAGTAGGTACATTTCACCCCTTGGAGGAATGCTATAAATGTTGGTCTCACAGACGCCACTCCTGCAGCACCCTGAGATGAGGAGAGAGGTTTAAATCCAAATCAGTGCCAACACTGCCTCTGGAAAGCTCTCACAATTAAAGCAGAATTATAACGGGTTCTCGGGAGCAACTGCAATTTGGATTTGAAGGGTGAGAGATCCTGGTCTCTCCATCTTGTCTCAGGCACATGAAGACTGGGCTTTATGACTTTTGGAACCCTGTGGCTAAGAAATTGAAATGTGCCAGAGGTCACTGCTGGGCACTGGAATGTGCCTGTAAGCCAAATCATTAATCCAGTTTGAAGGTTTTCTTGGCTAGAGGTAGCTGGCCGTGTCCCAGACACATCCCGGGGATGCTCTGGGGTACAGCCTGAGCCAGGCACCATACTTGGCTGCCTGTTTGGGTCTGGCTGCCCCAAGTAACAACATAGTTGAGAGCATTTGTGCCAGAGAATGGCCCAGGTGGGTTAATTTTAGCTGTGCACATGTAGTCTTTATGGTCTGTGTTCCTGGCCTCTTGATCTAAGAGAACTTGGGACCTTGGCTGGTCAAAACAAATGCCATCAAGATAAATAAGTGAAGGTGGAAAAGATCATCTTACCAAACTAGCAGTGATGCTGCTCTCTGGAAGGCTCTCTTGTGTTCACCATTGGCCTGTAGCATATCTGTGCCCCTGGAAAGACTGAGAGGTATAAATATGGTGATCAGTCACAATCTGGGGAAAATTCTGGTCCAATACTATAATTTTTCCTTGCTAAGGCTCCACTTGGCTATGCAAAGCATGAGCACCAAGATCTATCCCGGTATTTGCTTTCTGTTGTTAACTCCTTATTTCCTGGAAGAAACTAATTTCCTTAAGAAATAGCTGTGTGCAAGTGTGGACTGGAGCTTTCTGATCTGGGAAGTCATGGAAGAGAGGCATAATTCTCACATATCATTCTCTTCTGGCTTCACCTTCTTCCCTCTTACCATCTAAGGGAAGCAATCCCTGCTCATGGTGCCCCTCAAAATGTGTAGGGAGCAGCCAGACTGGGCTTGCTGGGATGGTTTGAAACCAAGCAGGTTTGAGGATTGAGACTCTTGTCAGCCCTGCAGTGTGACCAGCAACCCTTCTGTCCCTAAGGACGTGGTGGACTTGGCAATGCTGAATTGTACTCAATGAACTTAGAGGGCTTTTCCAACCTTAATCATTCCATGATTCTATTCTTTCTCCTGTGCTTGGCTGGAGTTTGGTGCTTCTGTATCACAGGGAAGGAAGGTTTGCACATCTGAAAGCTCAGCTGTTTTTTCCCAGCTATATGAGTTGGTCTGGTAAAAAATAATGCCTATCTCCACAAATCCACCTCCAGCTCAGAGGGAGAAACCAAAGTATAAAGCCACTCATGCAATATGCTAGAGCAGGATTTACTCTGAGCCATCAGTCCACAACTACCACGGTGCCTCCTCAGGTGGCTGTACTTCCAAACCCTTGCTCAGCCCAGGCTAGCCAGCAGCCACGCCCAGGGGCAACGAGACAGGTATCCGGGCACCAGGCAGCTAAATGCCTCTCCACGGGAGAGGTCGAGCAACCCGGTGACTCAGGAGCAGCTAGCTAGGTGGTATGCCCTGCCACACACCCTGCAAGGGGCTTCTTGAGTGTGGTCAGTTCACCAGACCCTAACTAGAGCTCCAGGAGGAGGACCGAAAGCTACTGCCCGTCAAAGGAAGCAGGAGATGACTCTCAAGAGTTGGGTTTAACAGAGAATGGTTTATTGGGGGTCCAACCCCAAGGAAAGCCAACTCAGGAGATCCCAGAGCAGCTCTGAGCACGGGTCTTTATAGGGGGCGTAACTGAGGGGCGGGGAAAGGGAAGAGACCAATCAGGGTTTAGGGAAGGTGGGGTTTGGGGATGACAGGCAGGAGTAGAAGCCAGAGGCCTTCTACTCAAGCCTATCAGGGACCGAGTAACTTGGATGGACAGGGAAAGGTCTAGAAGGAGGGGAGGAGTCGGGGTACAAATATGGGATTGGAAAGGAGGGGCCCAAAGGGGGATACAATTGTGGGAGGGGATAACAATTTGTAGGAAACTAAGTGGGAATAGAGGAAGGGGAGACCGGGGCAGTCCATATACAATAGTTATAACCGGGGGATAACAGAACTGTACAGAGAACTTTACAAATACATATAAAACCATAAAATACACCGCCACACCCAACAACTTGAGGCACTGCAGCCATGCTGGGCTGAATCCCCACTAACTTGTCCCTGAAGTGATCATTTCAACTTTGTCCCAACAACTCAATTAAGCTCTGAGGACTGCCTAGTACCAAAATTGCTGCCCAAAATATCTTTGCCTGTTGAGACTCCATCTCTGCCTGACATTCCCCACTCTAGAACACAGCAGCTGGATCCCTCAGGGGGTTGGCAGCACCCTTAGGTGCTAAGTGTAGTAGGATCAGGCTCACCAGAGCTCAACTTGAACATGACGTGATCTGGGCTTTGGCAGAATGACTCCAGGGTTTTCCTTAGGGTATCAAAGCATAGACATAGGTGGCCTTGGTGCACTGAGGTATTGGGGTAATGAGGATAAGGAATTTCCAAGCAAATTGGGCTGGTCTGGAGCAAGACCTGAGGATACTGGCCACGGGATGCTGATTTCACCTTCAATGCCTTTGCCTCTGGCAAGTCACTTAACGGTAAGGTTTCCCTCTGTGTAAAATGGGCAGAATAATCACTTCCTACCTTGCAGGGGAGACATGAGGATTAATTAATTAATTAATTAATTGTTTTGGAAGTAATTAAGTATCTTATTTCACAATGATTGCTTTTTTCTTTTTGATGCTTTTTTTTTTTTTTTAACTGTCGTGTTGTGGAGAACTTCTGAATTTCACCATGGGTATGAGCTGATGGGTGTTCCCCAGGACCAGGAAAAGTCCTTGCCTGGAAGGAGAGAACGAGGAGTCTTGCCACCCCTATTGGGTTTGCAGGCTACAATCACAATGCCATGGCTGCCCTCCTGAGCCAGGTTTGAAAACCCAGCAGTGGCAGCTTTCCCATTTGAAAGATCAAATCCTGCCAGCGTTTGACTCCTCTAACACCTCATCACTGGGATCAGGGTGCATGACATGAGGTCTTTGCCCCAGGTAGGCAGGCAGGGATGGGTGCCCAGTCCCTTCAGTGTGCCAAAGCCATGGGGCTGGTCCCTGTTTCCCACTGGCAGCTCTGAGCCAGAACTTGTGGTGCTGGCAGAGATCCCCCTGTGGTGGACAGGGACAAGGGGTCATTGTGGGAGCAGGTGTGCTGGCAGAGGACAGGAAGCAGTGACACAGGAGTCCTCAAGAGATGATCTGTCTTTGGCTGTCTACCCTAATACAGCCAAGACGTCTTTCAAATTGCAATTAAGACTTTTGAGAGAGTCTCTAATCCTTTATACAGGGTTCTTAAAACACAGATTTCAAAGGGAATTTGGTATCAGAGCTCATATATTCAGACTGTCCTTAATTAACCAGTTAAGAGGCAGAGTTCCATTCAAAATCTCTTGTTATGTCATCATTTTCAAAAAGTTGAAGGAAAAAAGCAGTGATGGATGAGGAGCCCAGCACTATCTGCTGGCAACAGACATCTGATGAAGTGATAAGTATGACTAATTCCCCTGGGCATTATTTGTACACAGTGCATAGGTATGGGTGAATTATTGCTGTCCCTGATTGTCTCATGATTTTTTTACCCCTCTCACATATGATCTTTTTTTTTCCTTACCTGGTATTGTTGACATCTGAGAAATTCATATTGGCAGGCTGATCTATATTGTCTAATACAACATGGAGTGTAATCAATCACAAATCCTGCCTAGTTTTTCTCAGCAACTTCAGTTACAGTGAAATCACAGAGGCCTGTTCCAACGTAATGACAATTGCATGACTAATTTCCACTAAAAACTTGCCATACAGACCTGAACCATTAAAAAAAAAAATTTGCACTCAGGCTTTACATTACTCTTCAGTATTTACTACTGCAGGACCAGCTCAACCCAGGGACTTGGGAAGTCATGTAATTAAGAATCAGAAAATGACACACAAAGAGTGTTTTTTATGAGGAACTAAGGAAGTCTTGATAACAAGACAATTTGCCAAAGTAGGACTGAGCCTTACAATTGAAATGTACCTACAACAGTATTTAAAATTAAAAAATCAAGGAAATCTGACAGGGGAGAAAAATCACAGACTTCAGGATGCAAACTCTGTGAGTAAAGATAACAGCAACTCTTTATATTGAGATAGAGAGTAGCCCAGAAGCTGCCAAAACTCAAAGATCCAATCAAATAAAGCCACATTTAAACACTATGCTTTAAAGCAGACAACTGGATCAAGCGTGGGATGGGTCACAGTGACAAACCAACCATGAAGCCTCAGCACAAGCATCAATGTGTTGTTCCATTTCAAAAAGGGGATCTACATAAAAAATGAGGCAGTCTTGTAAGTATGAAGACAGGAAGAGCAAAGAAGAATGGTCAAAAGGCTGATGAGAGGCAGGGGAGTTCCTTATAGATGAATTTCAGAGACTAACACTTAATCTCTACCCCAAATCATAGTACGCTTCATAAAGACCCCCATGCAAATCAGCAGTAGCTCAAAGGAGACTATAAGGAGTTGGAAAGTGTCCTTCAGAAAGCTGAAGACATGTCCACCAAAAGAAAATAGGAAACAAATTATCTGGCACCTTAAATCTGAAACTATAACAGTATGAAAAAAAAAAAAAAGGAGATTTTGAGAAAAAAATTGCTGAAGTTGCAAACATTGCTAATATATCAGAGGTAGGAGCCTGAAGGTTTGTAGGGCAATTACAGCACAAGAACAATTGCACTGTCAGATTAAAGTTCCTCTACCATATTACCCTTTCTCCTAGAGCAGCTGACACCAGATGTTTAGGAAGGCATAACAGAGCATTTAGTGACAGTTCCACAGTGACCTTTCTCCGCCTTCAGGGATTTGAGACATGGTGGCATCCAATAGACCTCAACAGGGGCTTCAGGTGTGCATGATGCAAAAGGTATATTTACAGAAGATAGGTCTTCAGAGGAGAAACTAAATGAGATTTTCACATATAAATTCTGTACAAAGAAGGTGGGAGAGTGTCTCACACTTGTAATGTCTGTTTTGGGGTTCAGCAGATGGCGAGTCAGAATTGAAGTTTTGATAAAGAGATGTAGAGAGGCTTGGTAAAGTGAACACAGCAGTTACAGGGATGGGGTGCTGCTCTCCTCTGGGCTGTAGAAGAACCTGAGCATGGGATTGGTCACAACTATTTTTCTGTGTTCCCGCACGATGTCAGTGTGACTCCTGCACACTGTTCTTGAGGGTGTCTTGAGGGTGTCTGCAGACTTACAGCACCCCTAAGTCTGAGCTCTGCACTAGGCAAATCATTAGATGTAAGATGAAGATAATCATCAAGGCATTCATGGTAAATATAACACAACAAAGAAGGCTCGATCCACCCTTCATAAAGAGAACACGAACTTATAAATTTGTTAGTGCTCTCTGAAGGTCTTGTTAAGTGTATGGAAAAAGGTAATTTGACAGTAGATAGGTACATTTTCTGTGAAATCCCATCTTGAAAGCTTAAGGAGCAGCTAGAAGGGTAGGATCTTTAATCAGTTAATGATTAGATGGGGAAAACAAACCTAGGAAATAGAGCATAGGAATAGCTTGCATAAGTTAACAGTGGCATCCCATGTGTGTCTGTTGCAAGATCCATTCAGTTCAACATATCCATAAATAACCCAGAAAGGAGTGTGGATGGTGAGATGGCAAAGCTCAGTGATATTTTTGAATTATTCACGGTAGTAAAAACCAAAGCTGACTGCTGAGACTTACTGAGATTTGCAACCCCAAGTGACTAGAAAATAAAATGGAAGCTGAAGTTCAACATTGCTAAATTCAAAGTAATGCACACATGGACTCTGACTTGTCTATTACCCTCAGAAAAGAGGATTTGGAGCTACAACAGGTAATTCTGGGAACTTGCCAGCTCACTGCTTGGTTATGGGCTAGAAAAGCAAACTGACTGATGATGATTATTCAGGAGTGAAAAACAAGCCAGGAATGTTGTAAAACTGTATGAATTAATGTTACACCTGCATCATGTCTTTCTGGCCTTCCTGTCCCCTAAGGCAAAACACAGGAACAAGATGGGCAGAGGTATCCAAGAGAAGAATGTCTTTACACAAGGTCCAGAAAGTCTGACAAAACAGCTGAGTGTGGAGACAGAGGTACATAAATCCAAAGAAGTTATGTTGTTCCTACTGCACATGGTGGGCACCAACAGAGGAGGTAGAAGTTGAGAGCTGGTGTCATTTCAGAATGTGATGAAATTTATTTGAGGAAGAGAAATCCATGGAGGCCATTGATCCAGATCTAATCATTTTCACTACAGAAAGTCCCGGTGCTGGATATTCAGAGAATATACTTGATGCAAAGTGATTTGTACTTTTCATGCTCTTACACTTGTCTCTAGATTTGAGCAAAGACCAATGGTCGGAGTCAGAGTACATGGCCATGTAGTCCTTTGGGCTGAGGCAGCTGTTTCATTTTGTCGCTTTGGCTACAGCAAACTCTCTACATTTTACAGCACCTCAAAAAACATCTCAGAGGCCCTGTGCTTTGGACAGACATCTGGAGCAGCTCATGCCCTTCTGAGCTAGTTTCCCAAGCTGTCTGCACACTCAGGAAAGAATCCCACTTACACCGCCTCATTTCAGGGTCGTTTGCTCAGAAATGAAGGCTAGGAACACATTTTCTAAACGAAGACTGGGTTCTCATGCCTAATTCTGAGCCTGGACCATTTAACAGCTGGGGGCTTTCCAAGCACAGGCGGTATCTCATCATTATCCCCCCAGCTGCGGGGTGGAACAGGTGGGCAGGAGGGGGTGACTATTCTTGCCTAGATTGTATGAACATCCCAAACAATGTCCATGTGAGAAGTACACTTGGGATAGCCAGGAGCTTCTGGAAATCTGAGCCCTGCTCCCTTCAACAAGAAGAAATGGCAGGATCCCATCTTGCTGCTGGCAGAAATACAGCCCCCCCTGACACGCTTCTCCTGCTGCCTCCTGCATTTAAATCTGCCCAACCTTCCTGCTCTACCTTAAACCGCCAGCTTTAGAGGCCCCCACTCATCAAAGTCTTGTCAGGCAACAAGAGGGGGAACAAGGAGGGCTTAATTGATCAGCTTCGAAAGTAGCCTTGAGAAGTTGATTCAGATATTGACTTCCAACGAGCTGGTTTAACTCCAGCTTCCAGAGCCAGCAATGGCTGAACATCAAAACTATTAACCTCTGGCCTTACCAGTTGGTGAGACATCACAGCAGCAGTAATTAGGAAGTCAATCGGAATCACATGTCTCACTTACACTGGCATGTCAATCAATAGTGCCAGTGACAGATTCATTAGGCCAGGCCTTGCAGCACAAGCTAGTAACAACCTCATAAAATACGCTTTTGAGGCAGGGCAAAGAAAAATCTGCTTGGAGGACTTGACTAGATGACAATATGTATTGATTAGGGCTCAAGCAATTTATGAAGTGCTACTTGCTCTGCAACCTTTCTGGCTTGGTGCTAAATTTTCCCAAGTAGTTGCTAAATAGAACAAAATATTACACTTTTTAAGGTTATTTTTTTTTCTGATAGGGCTTTTTTTAATTTCAGTTACAACTAACAAATAATCTAGCAAGGGAATATAACTTCTATAGTTACTTAATGGTGAAAGGTACTTTTCATTTCTCTGACCATCAGGCTTTGAAAGAAAACATCCATCTGGATGAGAAAAAAAAAAATCTGAAACATGATTAGGAAACTCTCCTACCTGCCAAAGACAAATTTCATTTTAGCATGCTGGGTTTTTTTACAGCATTTAATGGCCAATCTTTCTGCCAGGTCACAAGAAAAGTGGATATTTCTGGTTTTAAAACAAAATTAAAAGCTTGGTTTATGGACTACAACCAGATCTCTACAGCTTGTTGCAAACAGTGTTTTTTTAAGACAGAAACAGTGTCATTTGGAACTTGATGAAATGCTTGTTGGAATTTTTTTCTTTTCATTGGAGCTCTTTTCCTTAATTTGCTTGTAGCTGGTTTTTGTCAGAATTTCCCCAAGGTTCATAAAGACTCACTGCCCTCTGTTCACTCTGTCACTGAAGGTGGGATTTATTTCCTCTTGCCCTGCATGGTGAGGGCTGATTGTGCTTCAGGGTAAAGTGTCCATGCAGCTTCCCTGCAGTGACATCTCTCTCTGTGGGATTTCAGGACTTGTGTGTCTTGACCCTCTCTCTAAGACAAATATCAGAACTAGTGCATTTGTATCTCATTGGCCTAAGATGCCAAAATGCAGCCACAAGGCAGGTAGGGCAATTTTCATGAGCTTTAAAATAAAAATGGAGCATTCAAAGTCTCTCTCAATACATCATGAATTGCCCATGTTTATTATTAAAAATATACCTAGCAGGGTGGGAGTCTTGATAATGCTGAATAAGAACTTCAGCACATTCCTGTAGCAGAATAATTTAGAGAGATACTTTTGGCACCTAAGTGCAAGCAGACAATTTTTGCTTTGGCTTTCATCACTGAAACTGGCTCCACTTTTTTTCAGGCCCCCTGCCAATTACATACATTACATACATTTTTTTGCCCAAAATTCAAAATGGTCATCAGGTTTCAGTAATCCCTAGAAAAGGGGCTCAGAAAGACATAGCAGAGAGATTCTGAGTATCTGTGAACTCAACCCTTACATTCTTGCCTTACCAACCTTTTTCCCTTCCCCAGTACAGCTCCTATCTCATTTTCCAGCAGGCATTTTATTATCTCTAGAACAACCCTAGTGACCAACTTTAATAATCTATGACTTTGTACAAGAAAGCACTTAGAGAATCACAGAGTCATGGAATGGTTGAAGTTGGAAGGGACACCTTTGACTAGACCAGGCTACTCCAAACCCCATCCAACCTGACCTTGAACGCTTCAAAGCACTTCCAACACTCAAACATCTTCTTTGCTTTTAGAAAAGTGTTAAAACACAGCATAAGTGCTTGATGGCTCAGAGCTTAAGTACTTCTGATTGTAGGGAAGGTTTCTCCGCTTTTATCCAGGTATCTTCAGCACTGAGGTAGCAAAGGAATATTTCTCAGTATGGAAAAGTTAACTGACTGCAGTAACACCATGTCTGGGGAACGTTCTAGTACCTTATTTCCATATCAGATTAATAAAATCACTAAAGCACCCACTGTGAGGCAAGCACCTAATATTTTGGAAGGACACTGAATAAGAGGTTGATTATTTGTTAGTAACAAAACCTTTCTGCTTAATTATTTTTGGAGCTTTATTAATGTTAATAGTATGATTGGGCCAATAATTCATGATGATTTATTTCCTTGCCAAAATTAAACTTTTCTGCTCTCAAATCATCCAAAACCAGATTGTTGTTTTCTCAAACTGATTCATTACTTTAAATTTTTTGCCAGAGAACTTCTGCAAGCAAGTCTGGGTTTGGGTCTGGTTCACTATCAGTTCAGTGGTGTGTACTACATGTGAAAGTTTAACTGCAGGATGGGACAGGAAAGTTACCCCAGGAGTCTGGTTTTCCAGTTTGGAGCATAGAACATTTTAACTTATTTTCATTGCCAAATGTCTGTGGGTAACACATTAAATTGTCCTGTTTCCAATTCCCTCCAACACTCCTGCCAGTAAACTCCTCATTCCACCAAACAACCATGCCAGTAAATTAAAATTCATTAGAATAACCAAGAGAAAAGGCCATAAACAGGATCTAAGTAGAAACAACTTGATTTTAAATTCAGAATGAATACACATGACCATTTTTTTTTCCATTACTTTTCTTTCTAACCAATTAATTCCTAAAAATTCCAACCATCTCTCCTAAAATAATCCCAGGTGGGTCAATAAAATTCAGCGGAAAGAGAAGAGTGAACTGGGCATGAGTTGTTAAGTGCTGGGAATCCTTTAAATTATTTCTAACATGGAAAGTTTTGGAAAGGAGAGGAAGGCTGTTCACCCCACATACAGACTGGAAGAAGGTCACTTTGCATATGGTTTCCTCTGTAATAGCAGCATGTTTCCCACAGTAAAGCAAAAGCTTTAATGAAGAAGTAATAACTGTTTACGTTGACAAAGAGTGAAACCAGCTGTGTTTTTGTGAAAAGCAGTAAAATGAGTTTGTTTCCTCCAGTTTGTTTCCTCACTTTTTGAGACTTTTGGAAGACCCTTTGGCTTTACCCCTCAGTAAAGTTATTTTAAAGGGTCTAATGAGAAGGCCAAGTCCAGCTCATTATAAACTTCATGCATAGGGAGAGGCAGTTTTCCCTTTCCTGCAGCCTCCCCAGGAAGCCATGGGTGATGGTGAAGGAAACCCTTGGGCAGTGCCATGCCTCATCCAGTCCCCCTTGGACACAACAATGATGACACTCACCCAAGGCTGAGGTGGCAGATCTTTGCCCTCTCTGCCAACCCACAGGACCCTTGCTTGTAGCTGAAGCAATCCTACTGTTGTCACAGCTCAGAGCTGGTGCTATGGACGCAGTGATTGTAGCTGTCATTTTAATTGTCTGCTCTTAGAGGTCCACTTGGATGTTGTCAGGTGATGTGTTTTTCCCAAGCCTGACAAGTCCCCGGACCATTTCTACACTTCAGCTAGCACTTTGGAGGGCTGATTTACTCCAGTTTTGTCAACATGTAGGTCTGGAAGAGGCAACTGTTAGACCAGTAACACAATAAAAATTCAATCAATGCAGCACTTGGTTGAAATATCTGAATCAACATATAAGGTCAAGAAATCAAATGATGAGATATTAGAAGGAGATGTTTGTTGCAGTTGTGTCTCAGCAAATTTAATGGGGGAAGCTTTGCTCTGCTGTAGATGTAGCAGCACATGTGTCTGTATGACTTCGATGGCTAAATTTCTATTCTAAAGCAATTTTAGGGCAGCAGAACAAGCAAGAAACCCACCATTGACCTTCGTGTATATCCATAAAACACTCTTCATTTTACAGTTTTGATTTTTCACAGACTTTTGGTGTTTCTTCATCAGCTACTAGCTCTCATAACCTTTGGAAGGCTGGACACTATAAGGACCCTCATGACTTTTCAAATTAGATGTTTTTCCTCAACCCCTTATGAAGACAAGTCACATAAAACACTTTGTTTTGGGGTTGAGAACTCGTTTTTAGAGATCTGCTGGATTTTTAAGTGGGAAATATTCTTGGATACATCTAGTGGAAGGTTTCCTTGTTCATGGCAGGGTGGCTGGAACTAGATGATCACTCTATGATTCTGTTATTCTATGATTTTATCCAATGCAATGACTGCAGATAAAGTTTTCATATTTTCTAGCAAAAAACCAAAATTATTTTCTGAATGTTATCTAGGTTGATTTGTGTTTAATTTGCAGAATAGGTTAAGCCAGGGGAAGAAAATTCTTTTAGCTGAAAAATTTAGAAGAAAAAACTTCAATTTTATTTTACAGAGTAAGTTCAATTCTGAAATTTTCCTAATAGCTGGTGTTTGAAAATATTTAAAAATAAGAAAGAAACTGTTTCATTATAGGATGAACATTCTAACTCCTCAAGAGTGAGACGGTGCTCTGGCTCCAATACCAACAGTCTCATCCAATTGACTTCAAGTTTAATGATCCTCTATGAAAAAAGACTTAGGAGAAAGGCAGTAAAAAGCAAAATTTATTAAGACAGAATAATTTAGGGACGATGCCTTATTTCCACATCAGGAGGAAATGGTGAAAATCCCACATACCAAGTTCTCCATGGCTATTGCATCATTGCTTTGTTTTTATTCTTGGGAACAAGTCCAGGATGCACTGATGCATTGTCACCAGGGTGCTGGGCTCTACCTCTGGGACAGGTCAAAAACAGAAGGATCCTATAACTGCATTCTCCTGTTAATGAAGGAATGAGTAGGGGAAAGTTCTTGGGCCCCTGCCAGAGGTGAGAGGTTTACACTCTTATTCTGTCAAGTGTCCAGCTATTTGGTTGGGTTTTTTTCTGTCAGCATTACCCGCAAAAAACAAGGATCCATACAAGGATTTTAGATTTGGCTTCATCTGCCATAACCAAAATCAACCTGCTTTTCTTGGTGCAACCTCCTTAGCCCCTTTTTTTCTGTGTTTTTATCGACAACTTCAACACTGTTACTGCTACAAGACATGCAAACATCAAGGGCAAATTTGATGTAGAGGTTTTTCCCTGGAGAATAATGTTAGGAACAACAGGAGCAGTTTCTGTCTATGCAGGGGATTTCTTGCGGCTTATTGAAAGATGAAAGGCAGAAAGACTGTCACTTAAAAACAGCAAAGCAACCTCAAGTAGCAAACCAACAGCCATGTGGTTTCACCTCCTGTTGCAACTGTTTTTATGGCCACTTTATGCTTCATTGACCAATGGATTTTTTTTTTTCAGCTTTGCACTTTTATATATATTATCCATACACACACACGCAGAGGACTATTATTTTTATCTTCATCATTACATAGTGCTGCTTTTTTGTGCCATTTAGACATGAACCTCATTTGAACCCTAAAGCCCCATTTGTGGCACACAAAAATACTGTCATTTACATTCTGTGCCAAAGTATTATATAAAAAGCATCAAACGGGAGGAGACGCAGGAAGCTGGGAGTAAAGATATATAGTCAGCAAAGTATATAACTTCTGGCATATTACTGCTTAATCCTAACATAATTATTCTCATCCTTTTATTTGATTAACTTCTAATGGTTCCTCTTGGTGTTAAAGGTCCCAGTCTGATCATTTGATTTTAGTGTCTGCTATAATTACCGATAATGTTCTTTGCAAGACAATTTAATGATAACCGCATAATGGCCTATATGAAGAAAGCTGCAGGGTTTCAATGCTTTTGAGTAATATAAAATACATTAGACTAACACAAGCTATCAACATGACAGGGAGTGTTTGATTTACACCAAGGACTACGTTATAGAGTTGTGGAATTTTTTTTTTGCCCTTTTTTTTTTTTTTATTTTGCAACCGTTTACAATAAATGACAGAACAGTTGGACAATCTGCAACTTGCTGAGAGCAATAAAATGTAGCACAAAGTTAGAAGTGACACAGAACCAGGCCTGAAGAGCTGTGCTGGAGCATCCTGACAGACTGGTGTGGTAGCAGGGCTTGCTTTGTCTGCACCAGGGAATGTCACTTGGACAGACTCCTCAATGTCTTTTAAAACCAAAGTTAGGCAAAGTTTCTAACCTCCCTTACCTTTTCTGAAGAAACGGATGGCTTGGATTTCCTGGCTGCTTCTCCACTATATTTAAAATCACTGAACACCATGCAACTTACCCCAATATTTATTGACAGACCTCCATTTCCTAAACCTGACATAAAAAGATTTTCTTTCAGCCTAGCCAGGCTGCCATCCGCATCCATGTTTTGCTTCACACCATTGTATTTTCACAGTTAAGTATTGCACTGAGCTAAGTGGTTCAAGCTTAGCAAACACTCCTTTTGCACGAAATTAAACAATCACTCATGGTTTTGGCAAAATGCAGCATAATTCATGGCATGCACACAGAAGAGAAAATTTCCTGTCAAAAAAAGGTTAGCAGTGGACATATTACATTTGCTGCTCTTTTTTATTCCAGGATAATGGCATTTGGACCAAAGTAGGCCCGTCCTGTTTATAGTGCTTTATGCCCCATTAGTATTATTGCAAGTCTCTGGACTCACATGTTAAAGCACTTAATCAAAGGCAATGGGTTGAAAATCATGTCCCAGCACTTCTCATATTTGATTCGTTCCTCCCAGATAGAAAGAAGTAAAAAACACATTACTAGCATCAAAACAGCACATGCATTATCTGCTAAGCAGTTGAGAAGCTATCATTGGGTTTTATCCCTTTGGGTACTAGGACGGACAGGAATTTTCCCCACTCATCCATTCAGAGATCTGAGACTGCTATTTTTCATTTTTCACACTTTGACAGACAATCCTTTCATTTTTTTCATAGATCTCTATTTTAAAGACATCTTCATGTCACTTATTTTAATTGCAGGCTGGAGGCATCAAGCCTGAAAAAAAAAAATTTAAGAAAAAAAGAAAAAGAAAGAAAAGCTTTAGAAAGACAATATTTGAAGTAGTGGTAGTTTTATGAAAATCCTCCAAGGATTTTCCCCGACACAAACCTAATAATGGGAGAGGAACATATCTTAAGGGGAGAATTAATTTATACATTTAATTACTTGGGATCCACTCCACTTCTCGAGGATGCATTTCCATTCTCCACAAGAGCCTTGGCTAAGGCAGCTCATCAGCTTGATGGGGATCAAGGGAGCTGAGAAAAGGGGTGTCTAGGGCGAGCCCCATCCATGGCTGCTGCAGCACTGCAGTGTTGATCCAGGTGCATCTGGCTGCAGCTCAGAGAAGGTTTTTCCTCCCTTTTTGAAGACGAGTGTGATGCTAAACCCATGTCCAGTGAATTTACAGCCTGCAGTTCCCTGAGCACAAAGGAGGTCAATAAAGCCATGTGGGAAGGAGGAAGATGAACAGGATGGGTTGAGTGAGGTAGGTGGATGCCTGAGCCATGCAGGCTGCAAACTTGGGCCAGATTCCAGGGAACTGAGAGGCTATGGCAATTTTGGCACCATTTCTACTCTTGATTTTATGTAGGCGTTGCTTCAGAAGGACCCAAATCTGCCTAGATGTTCTGGAGAAGCAGAGTGAACTCCGGGGATTTTTAGGGTCGTAACTTCTGACTCCAGGAGCAGCAACTGTGATTTGTGACAGGGAAGAAAAAAAACTATATGCAGGGAAAAGAAGGAAGAAATAATCCCCCAAATCCATATTTACTACCAGTTCTGTAACTGCCATAGAACAATATTGAGGTCCAAGGGCCCAAAAAACTTAGAATCACATAATGGTTTGGATTGGAAAGGACACTTTCCACTAGACCAAGTTGCTCCAAGCCCCATGCAACCTGGCCTTCAACACGTCCAGGGCAACCACAGCTTCTCTAGACAACCTATGCCAGGGCCTCCCCACCCTCACAGCCAGGAATTCCTTCCCAACATCCCATCTCTCCCTGCCCTCTGGCAGTAGGAAGCCATTCCCTGTGTCCTGTCACTCCATTCCTTGACCCAAGTCCCTCTCCAGCTCTCCTGGAGCTCTTCTCCAGGCTGAACAATTCCTAGCTAAACTTGATAATACTTACTTCTGTACTTTCCTTTCTGGACAGCCCTAGGTCCACAGTTAGTTTTGGAGAATGACATCTCTCATGAAGAAAAAAAATCCTTGAGCAAGAGATTTGCTTTGTTTTGCTTCCTGTACAGTTACAAGTACATATAGGTCTGTAGGTAAAATATAAATAACCAAAGCTCATCAATGAAAGTTCCTTGTTTGATTTGTACAGGCATATCACCTTATTTTTATTTCTTGTTTTTTGTTTTCATTTATGAGATACACAAAATGAACACAGAAAATTTTGATGTTTTTAATTTCCTCAGTGAACTCTTGTGGTTCACTTTTCAATGCTGCAGACTCCAGGATCTTGTTCCATAGCAATGAAATTCAAAGCACAGAGATAATTTATTTATAATAAATTATTAATATAAATCAATAAGTTATATTGATAATATTGATTATTTGTTTAGTATATTTTATAGTTACAGGTTTTTTTCTTCTCTCTGTCAATATCTAAAGGAATTCAATAGCCAGCTAAAAGAAAAATTATTTTTCTGGAGATTTAATGAGACACTGGCACAGGTTTCTGAGAGAAGATGTGGCTGCTTCACCCCTGGAATTGTTCAAGGACAGGTTGGATGGGGCTCTGAGCAACCTGGTCTAGTGGAAGGTGTTCCTGCCCATGGGACCATGGGTGGTCTTTACGGTCCCTTCCAAACCAAACAATTCTGTGATTCTGATTTATAGCTCCCCAATCCCTTTTCACTTAGTGAGCAGAAGGAATTCCTGGACCACTTGTCTGAGGATGTGGAAAGAGTTTCCCAGAAAAACAGGGAGTCCCTGACTTCCAGATGATGTCAACATTTTCCTGTGTTACTCTGAGGCAGAAAGTTCTGGACCCAGAACTTGTGGTCTATATGTGGAACATCCTCTGGACAAGAACCTTTAAGTTCTTGCTCTGATGTGTGCCACCATTTGGTTGGCACAGTTGTATCTTTTAAGATTCCCCCTTTCCCGAAATCCCTGTGGTGTTGACAGTGTCTCTTCGCTTTCCTGCTCTGGGCAGTCCCAATTTTGGGCCAGCTGGCAAAGAAATGAAAGCTGCACTCAATCCTTTGTGCATGCAGCACAGCCACAGTCTTATGTTTGCTCTTTATTCTCTCTCCCCTTCTAACAGAGCCTAATGTCTTATTTACTTTTTTTTACCTCTGCTGCACATTGAGCTGTCAGTAGCAATGCCTAAATCTTGTCCCAGTGAGTTACGACTAATTCAGAACCCATCAGCATGTACAAGTAGTTTAAACTGTTTTCTTTCCACTGTGCATTACCTACACACTGCCTCTGTTTCTCATCTGCCATTAATGTGCCCAGTTATAGTTTGGTAGAGCCCTCCCCAAAACCTCTTTCATCTTGATAAGCCTTAGCAAGTCTGGGTGGTCAGCACGGGAATCCAAGAAGAAGAAGGAAGAGATTATTTGTTGGAAAAAAGAGGATTTTTCTCCTCTTAATGATGTTCTGATGCAGCTTTCTGGCACAGCCAGGATGTAGTAATTTAATTTCCTTATAGTTTGATATCCCAGCTGGGTATATGAGGGCTATTGTGGTTTCACCTCTGGCTATTGAATTATGAGCTGGATGGAGCAATCTCTGGTGCCAAAACATTGTGTGTGTGTGAGAGGTCAGCACACACAGTGGATCCACATGCTGGATACCCCATCCCTGAAAGTGTTCAAGGTCGGGTTGGATGGGCCTTGGAGCAACCTGGTCTGGTGTAAGTGTCCCTGCCCATGGCCACAGGGTTGAAACTAGATGACCCTTAAAGGTCACTTCCAGCACAAATCATTCCATGATGCCATGATTCTATGATAATTGTAAGGTTGTGTCGGTCCAGATTTGCTGCTCTTCAGGAATGTCGTTAAGACTCCTTTGGGAATGAAGCATTGCCTTCTTATTTCTGTTAGTGCCTTTGCACAGCTCTGTTCTCCCTGGAAATGCATTTTGGTTTATGTTCACTCTTTGCAGTGTTGTGGGTCCTAAACACACTCGTGATTCAGATTTTCTCTGGATCTGCCAGTCACAGCTTTCACTCCAAGCAGGTTGATTTAAAGGGTGATTTATGCCCTTGAAGAGGATGCCGAAGATAGAGGAAGGAAGAGCTTTCCATGGAGGTTTCATCTCTTCACTGGCTGGAGAAGAAATCTAAATAATCACATATTATGACAAAGAGAGGCCTAGGAACTTATCAAAGAATCACAGAATGGTTTTGGTTAGAAGCGACCTTCAAGATCATCTCATTCCAACTCCCCTGCCATGGGCAGGGACATCTTCCACTAGGTTGCTCAAAGATGAAAACTCTCCTTTTTGTTGATAACAGAGGATCACCTTTCTACAATTACTTTTCATTCACTATCTCTGTAACTGCCCTTTAAACATTCTTAGGTTTCTTATCTGTAGTGTCAAGACAAATCTTGAGGAATCTTTTCACTGAAAGATTTCCAGGGTGGTCAACCCAAACAACATGACTGCAAGGAGGGCTTGACCAAAGGAGCTTATTTGGTCCAGCAAAAGATTAATTTAAAGCAGAAATCAAAGAGAAGATTGAGACTACCTGAAAGGTCATTACTAAAAGTTGTTGGTAATTAAGAACAGGGAAAGAAGTTGCACCTGGAGAGGTTTTGGGTTGAGCAGTAGGAAAGAAGTATTTCCTGGAACAATGTTGAAGCTGTGGGTTGAGTGCCCAACCTGTTGGATAAATCCCACTTAGACACATCTCTGACAGGTTGAACTGCTATCAAAGCAACTTCACACTTCCAAAGCCTCATCTGAGGAAACAAAAGTTTCTCTTCTCCTGTGGTGGCAAAGCACCCTCTGGAGATGCAGAGACAACTGAGCACAGCCTGGATAGTTATGCAGACAGGAGATCATTAAGAGATTCCCCACACATATCCTAATTAAAAACTCTGCAATGCAAATAGCAAGATAAAAGGATTTCTGACAATAAGCAGGATGAAGTGCCACTCAAGCACTAATTAAGTATGATGGCAGTTAATCAACATGGAGTCTCTTGCAACAATTTGATAATGATGACGGTGGCTTGACCTTGAAGGCTCCGGGAAACGTTTTTCAGGATTCCTTTCAAATGTATCAACAACATTGTTGAAAGTAGATGACACTTGATAAAAATATTTTTTTTCTTTATAGGATTAATAGCGGGATTCATCAGGTCTTCAGTTCCCAGGTGTATCTGAAGGCTCAGCTTCATCCAGAAAATTGGCTTCTTTGTCATCTGGGAGGACGACTCCTGCTTTGGTTTACCTCTTTTGCTCTTTGCTCATCCTGAAAGGCAGATGACGATTTACTGGTTACACACTGATTTTCAAAAAGCTCCAAAAGGAAACTGGACGTCAAGGTGGTCCTAGTACCTGCAGCAGAGTACAGAGATGAGGTTTCATTGTGAATTCCCTTAGGCAAAATGATGCTTAAAGGGGCCTTAAAGAGGTCTAGAAGAGGGCACAGTGGGAATTTGGCTGGAAACTCCCTTGATTTACACATGCAGAGGGATAAAACGTTTGAGCGCTCAGGTTAAAATCAGTATGGAGTAACTGATGGTGCCCCTATTTATATTGCAGCTACATTAACCAATAACTTCAACAATAGGCAATTAATCAATACCTTTAATAACCCTGGGAGAGAATGATATCTCTGGTAAATCTGAATGCTACGCTATAGATCCATGCCTTAAATACTCATCCCTCTGTCACAGCTGAAGTATTTGACTGAATCCTAGAAGGTGCTGGGCACCTGAAGTTTTTATGAGGTGACTGCACTCTCTGAAATCTCTGTTTTTCTGCTGGTAAATAGAAATGTGTGGTTTTCATAGGGACAAATGAAATACAGACAGATTTTGAGATAGTGACAACCTCTTCCTGATGGTGTCCTGCGGAGTGAACCAACATCTCTGAACCTCAGAGAGACCACTTCTGATGAGAAGAGTTTCCTTCTTCACTCTGTCTCTATATAGAGAGAGTCCATGTTATTCACAAATAGATCTGTAGATGTTTTCTCACTAGAATCTGACTATTTCAGCCTCCTTGAGGAGGAAGGGCAGCCACCACCAGGCTGTTATCAGCACCACTTGTAGCTAATTCAGAAAACAATCCACAGCATTCACTGGCAACAGCATCCCTGATTAATCCAAGTTCTTTATCAAGATGCTCTGTACTGTGTGAATATCTTACTGAACAGTCTTGTACACAACATAAGCCCATTAAAATGATGGTCTGATTCTCTAAAGGTTTGGCTATATGGCTTCCCATAAAAAGTTTCATAAACCACCCACAATCAGCCGCCTTAATCCTCAATTCCTAAAAGCATATTGTGCACAGAGTGACATGCTGAAAAATGAGAGGAGTTCTCTGGGCACAGCACCAGAACTCGACTGCTAATTGTGGAAATAAATAACAACAGCTCCTAGAGGCCCAGTGTTTGGGTTGTTTGGTTGCTTGTTTGTTTATCCTCCCTACCAGCAAGATTTCTCCACGGGTGGAATATGGAAGTACAAAATAAAACAAACAAACCAACCAACCCACTCTCTCCTGCATAAGTTTGATTAAATGCTATATGTTGTGTGTGGGTTCTGATGCTTTTTTACTCTGGGAGGGTCATCAGGAAATGGAAAAATCAGGCTGTTTAGAAATTGAAATTTTCTCTTCCACAGCCATCCAACAGTGCCCAGCAGCTTGATTTTTCTGCTGAATATGACACCCAAGGGTGACAGAGCATTGCAAATGATGCATGCCTGACAAGGAGACATTCTGCAAATCAAATTGACTTAAAATCCTCCTCCATTCATTGCCTAGACCCTGTTTTAGCTCCAGCTAGCTGCTGAATGGTTGTTCAGATGAAGTCTGTGGTCTATATAATACTTATTTTCCACAGGTTTCCTGAAACTTCTGCCTTTTTACAAGTGTCAGGAAAAACAGCCATAAAACCATAGACTGGTTTGTGTTGAAAGGGGCCACTAAAGGTCATCTATTCCAAACTCCCTGCCATGGGAGGGATACCTTCTATTAGACCAGCTTGCTCCAAATCTTGTGCAACCTGGCCTTGGACACTTCCAGGGATGGGGCAGCCACAGCTTCTTTGGGCAACCTGCACCAGGGTCTCCCCACCCTCACAGGGAAGGACTTCTTCCTAATATCTAACATAAATCTACCCTTTCTTGATTTGAAGCCATTTTCCCTTGTCCCAAGTCCCTCTCCAGCTCTCTTGGAGCCCCTTTGTGCACTGAAAGGGTCTCTAAGTTTTCCCTGGAGCCTTCTCTTCTGCAGGCCGAACACCCCCAGCTCTCACAGCCTGGCTCCACAGGAGACGTGCTCCAGCCCTCTGACATTCCAGCTATTTATTTTCTGAGGATGAGCAGCAAGATCTACTTCAACTAATTCTTGATGGAGATCCTTACTTTGCGTAAACGGGCAGTTGTGTCATGGCGAGATTCACAGGACATGCGTAGGGATAATATGGCTGGAAACAAGGAGTTTAGGTGAAGGTATCTGTTCTACTCCTGTCCACAAATTGCAGTCCCAAAGACCTCAGCCAAGAAGGGGAGACTTTAATTCTGGATGTCAAATTTTGGCACTGTTAATAAAAGCCAACCTTCACAGCAGCAGCAGTCAGCTAACAAGCAGCATATGCCTTGGAGGAGAGCACTGATTTTCCTCACACCGAATTAAGTACTCACCATTTAAGTGTTCTTTCATATCAGTGACATCAGTCATCAGATTTTCCCCTCTTTTTCACATCTGTTTTATGTGTATAAACAGAGGGTGTGACATTATACAAAAGGCACAGTTTGGTGAGGTCCACCTGGCAGTTACCTAACCTTGCTAGTTAGAGACTTTTGAACTTCACCTCTGAGTACATCCAAGAAAACCGCCAGCAGCCCAGTTTCCATTGCAATCTTTGAGTTTGAGTTACCAGGTTTTACCAGGAAAGAGAAAAAAATTTAAAAAAATTAAACTACTCGAATTTTTCATTTAAACACATTCCTTGTGGAGCTCAAACATCAGTGCAAAGCAGATCATTTCCATCTTAGTTCTAAGTACTAGAACCTTGTTCTGCATGGAAGAGAATATCATGAATAGGCCAGGTTACATTAGTGAGTGGGTCCCATCTGTCCTCTGCTACAACTCAATTTGATTTCATTCATTCTCTTTTGTCTCTTTCACTTTGGAGCAGATTTTTGAGAATCTCACAACAGGCACCAGGGCAACTGCTTAGTATTCAAAATGGCTATTAAGAATCCACAGAGATATCTCACAAACAATAGGACTGGCCACTTTCTCCAGGTATCGTTTCATCAGGCTCTTTAGAACCCCAAAATAGAAGGAAAAGGCATTTCATACAGTTATTTAGTGAGGTTAAAATATCTGTGCAGCTTGCATCTGGCCAATGTCAATGGGATTGTAAGGGCTTCTTTTAGCTTTTACTTGTTCTTTTCTTGTGACAATAGTAAGAGGGTATAGATATAGATGGAGCTATTCTGCCTTTGTTTAAATTTTAAATAGGCCATAGAAATGCTGTTCTGTAGAATTTGATTAAAATTGAACTGAATAAAAAGCTCCTTCCATTTTTACTCATGTAGACGAGCACTGCACACCATTTAATGGAGGCATTATTTATGTAACACTCTGTCTGTAATATGCATATTCAGAAATGTCAATTGAAAATCAGCTTTCCACTGACACAATTTCAAAGTTCCACCATCAAGTCCTCTTTATTGTAGTGATACCAAGTAACTCCAGTTGCACTTCCTTGTACATTACCACGAGCAAGTAACACAGAAAATTGAATCTTAGTAAGGAGAACAGGAATTGCAAAGACCAAGGAAGAAATCATGCTCCTACTGAACCCCATCAACTCAGCAAAGTGACTGAGAGAACCCTGGAAGTGACTGTGTGCAACAAGACAATGGTTTGGTTAAGATGGTGCATGAGGACATAAAAGTTGCATCACTCCCTGCCAGGGTTTGAGGCAACTTTAGTGACATGTAGATTTCACCCTGAAAGATGGGGTTGTGCACCACAGAGAGGAAAAGATGAGTTTGTGCTTTCACCAGTTGTCTGACTGGATTTTGTTCCCTGTGACATTTGCGGCTCTCCTCATCACCGTTAGCAGGAGGTCTCTTCTAGTGGTCAGGTTGATTTCTTGCTTAAAAATGTAATCAGTTCAAAACTCTGAGAAACACAGAGGTGAAAAATTCCAGCTATTGCTGGATGTGAGTGCAAGGAAGACAACAAGAAAAGGACTGATATTAAAGGTTTGGTGAAGAATTAATGGCATTTACGTTCATGTGCAGTACAAGGTGTCTGGAAAAATGTAATTTGTTTTCCATTAATCATACTTGTTCTACTAAAAAGCTACACACTTGCAAGGATCCCTGGGACCTACAAAGGAAAGAAGTCACAAACAGCTCAAAAATTATGTGAAGCCAAGTGGGAGATTGTCCTATGATTTCTCTGAAACCTGTAGGGTGACATACATCAGACTGAATATCACTGACTCATTAGCCCCAGTCAAAAGCACATTCCAAGTTTCAGTTATCCACAGATTTCCACGGTGTACACTTAATTTTAAAACAATTAAAACAGCTGGGTGGGAAGTTGAACAGCAGTACAGGTCATAGAAGCTGTAAGAGCATTGTTTATTTTTTAAGAAACTATCAGTCCTGTCAGAGGGAAGTTCTTCCTGCAACAGACTGGGCTGTTGTGATAAAAATGAGAACATATGGGAAGCCAGTATTTTATGGTTTAGCAGATTTTCTATGTTGATGAGGCATCCACTATAGTCCAGGAATAATAAATACCTAGTGAGGCTTGCCTTTCTCTGTGGACTGTGGGGGTGGAAGGTGGTCCACATGGCATGTATCTCTCCCCCCATCCATAATGTCTTTGTTGTCTGTCTCTTCTGCCAGGTAAGGAGTGGCAGAACAAGAGGAAAGGGCCTCAAGCTACACCAGGGAAGGTTCAGGTTGTATATTAGGGAAGATTTCTTCACTGTAAGGGTTGTCCAGCCCTGGCAGAGTTGCCCTGGATGATGGCGGAGTTCCCATTCCTAGAGGGATTTAAAAGCTGTGTGGATGTGGCACTTGGGGACATGGGTCAGTGATGGCCTTGGCAGCGCTGGGGAATAGTTGGATTCAATGGCCCTAAAGGGCTTTTCCAACCTAAATGACCCTGTGATTCTGTCTGGCGTATTGTTTGGCTTATGTAGGCAACTTGTAAGCATGAAGTAAGGCCAGACCTGCAAAGTGTCCCTCCTGCCCTTGTCATTGAGGTGAAAAGATGAAGGCAAAAACCACTCACCAGCTTTTTACAGGAATGATACCAGCCACTCCTCTTAAAAAGTTCAAACCCTTTTAATGCAGCTCCTTAGAGCTTGGGAAAAGTGGCTTCCAGCAGGGAATTGAGCTTGAGCTCGCTTTGATGTGGCCATCCAGGCTGTTGACTTCCAGGCTGGTGACTGGAGGCTCACAAGTCCCCTCCTTTGCTAAGTTTGCAAAGCTCTTCTCTGCCATGCCTACTTGCTCATTGGAGAAAGTAAGGCACAAGAGGATGTGATTTTTCCCAAGTCAGTAGTAGGGCAGAGCTTTTGAGGCTGAAAGCACAGTTTTGGCTTGCAAAGCATCATCTCGAATCATCACTATTCTGCCCCCTCAAATTTTCCTCTTGTGTATTTATAGCTTTACAGGTGAACCTGCCCTGAGCTTTATTTCCTTCTTTCAGATTTAATCTTTTTTTATTAAGACCACTTAGCACTGATCTTTGCATCAACCCCGTAATACTCTGCTGACACAGAAAATGTCAACACATCAAGTTGAAGTGCTGGAGCCACCGTTTTCCGGTGGCTTTTTGAAATGATAACAAGCTACACTTATCATTTGCCACCCAATCCACTTGTGCAATAAGCAAAAAAGCCAAGCAAACTGCTTTTTACCTGCACAAAGCAGTAATTTGTGTGGCAGAGTCAGACTGACTCAGGCTGCACGGGGAATGAAGATCAAAGGGGAAATTCACCTGCCTGTCTTGTTTGCTATTGATCTGAATCGTAGCCACTTTATCAGTAGCACTTTGCCATCACCCCTCAGAGATCAGAGCATCCTATATCTTCCCAGCTCTTTTATTTATAGAACCATTTAATAAATACATTTTCTTTCCCAGGTCTCCTTTTACTTTTTTTGTGTGTGCATTCTGTTTTGTTTGACCAGCAGAAACAAAGGGTTGCCCTCAGTGTCAAGGAAAAAGAAGGGTATATGGCCCCAATTCAGCAAAGCATGTAAATACGTGCTTGGTTTTGAACAGGGCAACAAACACATGCCCTTTCTCTCAGAGGCATGTAAATATGCGTGGGGTTTTGAAATGCAGTTGCATGACACAGAAGCAAATGCCACCAGGGGAAGGAACTGGTCAGCTGAATATACATTTTCCATCTCTGCTTCCTCTCTCTTCCTCCAGTTCATTACTGCTAATTACTGGGGTGACTGGGGCAGAGCAAACCACCTCCTGCAGAAAGCAAAGGAACTATGAGCCCTAATGTCTTTTTGCATTACCCTCTGAATGGTAAAAGGGACAAGGAAGACTGTAAAAACAGTAAGGGGAAAATGAAATCCCAAACCATGCAGCTAAGAAATGAATAAATGACTCTCCTCTTCATGCTGCCAGTGTTACACAACCTGCCTGCATTGGATTGAGACCTACGTGATCCTCTCCTAATTGAAATCACTTTACCTTGACCTCCAACAGTAAACTGAGAGCTTGTTGCTCTTGCTGCCAGCAAAGCATCAGCAGTAGGTTGTAGGAAATCCCAGCTGGGGACATGAGCTGCATTCACATGGCATTAATCTCACACTAAGTGGCACTAAGTCAGGAGGTACCAGCAAGTCTGTAAAAAAGCTGTGGTGCCCCTTGGATGGCAGTGTGTCCACCCAGGCTGGTTTCTGCCAAGCTGCTGTCTGGTCTCTTCTGCTTGAAGTTATAGAAGTACAGCAAATAAGACTGGAAGGAACCCTAGAAAGTCATTTAATGGGTGCTCTTGACCCAGGGGAAGATGAGCTAGACCTAAGCTAGACCTAAGCTATGCCTATGGGACATGTTTTAACCAGGTGCATCACTTCTCTGGGCAACCTGATCCAGGGCTTTGAGAGTCTTTTCAGCAGAGACCCTTTAACTCTTCCAAGAATCTGGGAATGGCACAAACACCTGATCAGTTCAGCTGGATTTGCATGTGTGGTTCTGAATAAGGCTCATAGGGTTTCCTGAAGGACTTTTTATGGTATTGTGACACTACTGATGGGCAAATGCTGACCTATATGGAAGAGCAGGGATAGAGTAGGTTATCTCATACTGCTCATAATTCATCCCACTCGTGGAAAAAAGATTATTTTATTTTTAGCACTGCCAGCTCAGGTTCCCTCTCTAATCATGGAAGGTTCTCTTTCCAAAGGAACTCCAAAAAAAGGGCTTGAAGTCCCTCTTGTTGAGCCTTTGAATACAGTAACACATGAGAGTTCCTGTCACTACCTTGCATGGGACAAGAGCTGAGAGAAGCTGGAATGGGGTCCCTGAGCCCACATGAGAGTGTCCTTCCTGTTCCTCTTTCCCTATCTCTTCTTCTTCTTCCTCTTCCTCTTCCCCTCTCCCTCCCTCTCCCCCTTCTCCTTCCTCTTCCCTTTCCCTTTTCCCTTTCTTTTGCCATCAGAAACATTACAAAAAACTACATCAAAGATGAATGAAATACTTTGGTATTTTTAATACTGGGGTTTGTAACTTTTTAGCTGAATAGTGCACTAAATTTGACAGATTTAAAGATGGATTTGTTCCAACCAAGAAGCCACGGGAGGAAGGGGGATTTACCATGCCCTGATGAAGTTCAGTCCTTCTTTACTAACTGGGATTATCCTCAAGCTTTTGTTTTTATGAGACAAGAATAACTTAATATAAATATAAGTGGGTATTTAATGAAACTGCAATTCAGCCATTCATGCGCATGTGATTTACTTGAAGGCAACTGGGTGGTATTTACTGGCTTTGTGGAGGGCAAGTGCATTTCAGAGAAGCAAGGTCAGTTCTATAAAACGAAAGCACAACAAACAAACGTACTGAAAGCTCCATAGCATTTTACTTACAGCTGAAAGATCCTGGTGCTGCAGTGTAGGAGGTTTGAGCCTAATTTCTGAAAAGAAAAAAGAAAACAAACCAAAACAAAACAAAATAAAACCGAACTTTTTTTTTCACTGCGTATCTGCTGTAGCATATTGTATCAAAGGGTCCAGTTTGAAGTTAGAAATGGAAATGGTCTATAGCCAGAAGAGTGTGAACTTTATCAGGGTGTCACTTCCAGTCCTCATATCCATGTAGTGACACAGGCACAGCACTGCCCTGCCCTGCTATGATAGGATGAGGGGTGATTTTTCTACACTGGATAAGATATAAGGAATATAAGACTTACGGAAGAAGTTTTATAAATGAGGGTGGTGAGTCACTGGCACGGGTTTTCCAGAGAGGTGTGGCTGCCCCATCCCTGGAAACATTCAAGGTCAGATCAGAGAGGACTCTGTGAAACCTGATCGAGTTGAAAATGCCCTTGCTCATGGCAAGGGGGTTGGAACGAGATGCTTTTTCTATGTCCCTTCCAACACAAACTACTCTATGATCTTATGACTCCATCATTGTTCTGCAAAAGAGAAAACAGTTTCAAGGCCCCATGTTGGTCTTCAAGGCTTGTACTTCAGGTGAAGTAGGAGAAGAGGTGGAGAAAACAGATTAAGAGAAGGATGAGCTGGGACTGAAGTTTCTCAGAAGATTAAGTTAAGATTTGGGGCCCATAGAATTCAGTGCAGAGACTCCCAGTGGGTTTCTGTGATGCCCTGGAGGAGGTGTAGTCTTATCAGAACCAACAAACCTTTGCAGTTTCCTCTGTCCTAATTACTTTATAGGGTATTACCATACTAATACATGAGCATCAGATCTGCTTTTTTTTTTTAATCTAAACTTGTGAAAACAGTGCAGCATTAGGAGTGTGGTAATAAACGAAAAACGTTAACATGCAATTCCCTTATGCTTTTGAAAAATTACTTCATAAATGCAAAGTAAAATATTTTCCTTTTTATTACCTGACAATTACATATTAAGAATTTCTTTTTATGTTTAAAAACATATGCAATACGGGCAGGCAGGCTCCAAAATGTAATTGCCTTCTTTCTATAAGAATCAGATGTCATTTTCTCCAAACTAAACTCTGAAAAGAGATAGGGGAAGCAAATTGTTGTATGCATTAAATTTTGAAACATCTGATAGCATTCCTCAATTAAACTATTTAAATGAAAAAAGATTGCTTTACAGCTCTATCATATCCACTGAATAAAACCTCTGTTGAGGCAAATTGGCAGTGGCAGGTACCAAATGCATTGGCCTTAATGAGACTGGACAACCTAATAGAGGTCATTGGTAATTGTTATTATATACAATATTGCACTGTCAAAAAAAACCCCTTAAGCTACACACATTGCTCAAGACATCTGAGTTTCATTGCTGCAAAGGAAGGCTTTTATCTTCCTATGTAAAACAATATTATTGTTGTTTTTCATCATGAATTACAGGCTGCTCTCTAAAGGTGCTATAGTAAAGGGAAACAGCTTTGGTCACCATTGCCGTCTTGTGAAATACTTTGTGGAGGAGATAGGGAGTCAATCTGATGAAAAGTCAACTTTTCATCATTTTTAGCAGGAACTGGGTTGGTGTTATAATTACATGTCCTTGCTCAAGCCCTGTGGGTCCACTAGAAAAAGTCCTGTTAACTGAGCTGATCTGGGTTCAAGCTCAGTTGGGGTTTTTTGATGCTCAGCTGCAGCAGAAGCTGAAGGACCAGAATTTACCTGTATGGTGGTGTTGATTCTCTGCCGCTTAACAAAAATTAAGATTTAACTTGTTGGGGGAAGAATCAGCTCTTGTTGACTCCTAGGCCTGCTGTACTAATATTAAAATGAGGTCTTACAAGGAGCACAAGATTATTGTACAATATTATTAATATTGCAGTCGTTTTGTTCCCAAATCCTCAAGTTTCCTACAAACACTTCAATCTTTCCAAAGGCTATTGGGCCAAATGGAATAATTCACAGCATTGTGAATCTTCTCCTTCTGAATTTACAGAAAATACTATCATGATTTGCCTATGTGATCCTGGAATCTGTGTCTGCTCTAGCCCTGGAAGTGTCCAAGGCCAGGTTGGACAGGGATTGGAGCAACCTGGGATAGTGGAAGGTGTCCCTGCCCATGGCAGCAGGATTAGACTAAATGGTCCCTTCCAACCCTAACCATTTTCTATGACTATTTCTAACCATCTCTGGAGCAGATGTTCAGCAGCGAGTGTTTGGGTGATTTCAGCCCTCTGGGGTGTGGTCTCATATATCTTTTCTAGCACACCTATGCCCATGTAATAACTTGGTATTTTCTCTTCCCATCATCCCCTGATCTCTGTTTTCACACAGGGGAAAGCTGATGGCTTCATAAGTTGCTTCATGTGGCTGGAAAGTCTCCTGCTAGATTTTGGATGAAGAGATAAGTGAGCATCATTTTTGGGGTCTGTAACATCAAGATGACAATACAGTTCAGGAATGAAATACATACAATGAAAATACAGTTCACCAAGAAACTGCTTTCTCCCTTTATATCTGGTGCTCCTTGAGGGAAAAAAAAAAACCCAAACCCTAAGAAACAAAGTTTTTGATTACTGGAAATGTCTTGCAGAAAAAAATCTTGATATGAGCCCCACTGTATTCTCCTTTAAATGCTGCACCAAAATAGCTAGTCTCTGCTGAGTATTTTACAAAGTACAAAATGTGTGTCCATTTAACCTAATAAAATATTAAATAACATTAAAGCTATGATATTTAGTTCTCCATTTTCAACTTACACAGCCTTGTACACAGGGACAAAGTAAGCAGAAGATGTTTCCTTCCTGATTCAGTAATGTTCAGAGCTCAGCTCTGCACACCAGTGTAGAGATGTTCCACCAGCTTGAAATCAACTCACACTTACATAGTCTGCTGCCATCAGTCAATAATAGGATAACTATATTTGGGCCTATAACTATAGGCCCAAATCATTGCCCATCTCAATCCTACATGACTACACTGGACTCTTGCAATGCTCTGCACGCCCGCATGGGTGGATAGAACCTGTGGAGGTAAAATGAAAGGGGTTGAAATTACATCATGGTTGTCAGTCTTCCGAGGCTTTAATTTTCCTTAGATAAATTTTTACTATGTGTTTTACTCTTATTTTAGAGACTCAAGCTCCTTAGCTGAATGTTGTAAACCATTAAGGTCAGCACTACAATATTTTAATGTTGCTATTTAACAGAAGCAAGATTTTTATGGCAGTGAAAACTGCTGCAGGGAAAAGAAAATGTTATGCAGACACCTAGCAGACTATTGAGAGTAAAAATAAAACAAAACTTTGGGTAAGAGAAATGTCTTTACGCAATTAAAGTGTTAGCTCATACTGTCATACTGATTGAAATAAATCACTTTTTTCGTTCAGTGTGGGGGATTTCCAGGGAAGGACAGTACAAAGGTCCTTTCTGTAGCTGAAAGAAACAGCATTATCTTACCTTTTTTTTTCCCCCTCCCATACCATGCATGCAGCTGATGCACAAAAAGGTGTAATTACAATCTGACATGGAAGTGATTGTCTGAGCCTGAAAATCAGTAATGTTAACCTTCTCAAAATAAATTTCAATTTGATCCTGTGAATTTTACATTGAAATGAGTTTTTTCTTTAAAACCCTGGAGGAAACAGCCCTGTATGTGCGCATTAACAAATAGCTTTGCAAATCTAGGCTAAAGTGAATATTCAATTTCAGGAGGTCAAATTGAGATTCAGTCTCAACTAAGCCACATAAGCCAAAGTGAACCCTTTTGCAGACCTGGCAGAGATTTTACCTGTTACTGACGTGGTCATTTGCCCTCAAGCTTCCCTTTTACAGTCTCAGAGACATTTATGTCCAAAGCCACATCCATTTGCAGTTGGTTAAATACCAAACATCTCTGCAGTGAATATTCTGAGGAAGATGGTTTTGCCTTCAAAATTAAGGGATACTTTCAGTGTGATTTCAGAATATCAACAAGCAGGTTTAAGCTGTCTCTTGCCTTCCTACTGACTCCTCCATCCCTGTAGTTAAAAGCCCCGAAGAAAAAGAATCAGAGGTTGCCCAGGGCAGTGTTGGAGTCTCATTCCCTGAAGGGATTTAAAAGCTGTGTGAATGTAGCATGTAGGGACATGACTTAGTGATGGCCTTGGTAGTGCTGGGGAGTGGTTGGACTCGGTCTTAAAGGTCTTTTCCAACCTGAATAATTCTGTGATTCTATGAAAGCCAGCTCCTCAGCTTTTTAAAAGTTTGAATCTCGTTTTGGTACCCATGCTCACAGTTTCTGGAGTTTCTTGCTCAGCATTTGATAATCTTGCAGGAAAATGCACCTGAGAATGCTGAAAATTCTACTGTCTTCTTCTGAGGGGACTAAAAATTCTTCAACTTCTTCCCAGCAGGGCCACAAAGAGAAACTAATAAAAATGCTCTGTTCTCCTAGAATCACAAAGAATCCTAGAATCCTCAGATCACAAAGAACAAATCCCATCCTGCAACAGGGTCATTAGCTGTATAATGATGGGTCATACACCAGCACCACATCAATACCATAACTATGAGTGCACCTGGTACCAGACCACAATAACCACGTGCTGCTACCAGAATCACAGAGTGGCTGTGAGCTCTGACTTGTGCTGGCTGGCTCTGCATGTAGCATAATCCTGAAACTTCTTGTGGTGTCTGACAGCTACATTCAAAGAAATTTGCACTTCCCTTTCAACCTAGTAATTAAAAACTTTTTTAGTTCTCATGTATAAAGAGAGCAAGAACTAGAAACTTCTGAATATTTAATGAGCCATCAGAAAATTCTCTAATACAAATGTTCTGAAAACAGAAGTAAGGAGTAGCAGTTTTGTGTGGAGTGGTGACACACACCTCTGATGTTCCACTGGAGAAGACCAGGTCTTATAGAAAAAGGCTGAAGGTATGAAACTATGTGCAAATCTTATGTGGCTGAATAAGGACTATGCCTTGTGCGCTAGAGGGAGTATTGAAGGAGGATAGACTTTTTCACTTGAAGGCAAAGGGTTAGAATCACAGAGTATCCTGAGTTGAAAGGGACTCACAAGAAGGGTTAACCAGATCATTTTCTTTTAAGTGGATTTCTAGAGCTCTAACTTTAAACATCCATGAATGAAAATTTTGGCTTAAGTAATGTGGTAGAAGTAACACAACAAATTGATTTGAAGGGGTGTTGCAATGTCAAATTAAATTTAATTTTTTAAATTTAAATTTAAATTTTTTGGTTTAAATTTTAATTGTTGAAAAAATTATATATTGCAAATAATTTCCCCAAGTTAAACAGGACCATAGTGATTTGGTAACTTTCCACATACCCTTTGCCTTGTGCAAAGGGCAATGGAAATTCATGTCCACAGACCTAACCACTTATGACCTTAGCTCATCAATAGCTTTGTTTTAAAGGACGTGAAATGCAGGGACCCTGAATGTGTTGCAGGATTGATGGGTCCCTGTGTCTACTCACATATGTCTCTTCCCCAGAAGACAAGGGTGTTATGGAGGGCTAATGACAGAAAACCCTCAATTGCTCAGACTACAGCTTTGCAACCCTCTTTGGTAAACAACCAACAGGTCAGGGCTTACAGACCCTTTCAAGAGCACAGACACAGCTCCCTTGGAGCTCCTCCTGGACACAAGATCCAGTGTGGTCACCATCCATCTCTTCCCAAAGGGATGGAATGCAGGACATCAGCAAATACTGGTCTTTGGGTGTGGAGAAAACAAGGTCAGCGGGAGCATGGTTGTGTTTCACTGACTCATAGCATGGCCAGTAGCCATCTGCACAAGGGTGATGCTGGGCACCCTGGCACAAGGTGAAAGCTGGAGCTGCTGTTTGTGACCCTCACAGTATGATGCTTCAAAGTGTTTTACATACAATAATGACCCACAAACGAACTGAGCTACAGTTGAGCAACGCAGGCTCCAAGATGAGCCCTGAATCTGGCCTTAAGTGGATTTGCCAAATTAGCACCTCTGACGTCAAAGTGGAAGTGAACCCTGCAAATCTCAGTCTGTTTTATAGGGAAGCACTATTGATTTCTTTTTTTTTTTTTTTTTATCGTCTTACTTTCTTTTTTCCAGCTCTCCCCTCCCAGCTCTCACCTTCAGCGGGATTGAATGCTATGATTTAAGAGAGGCTGTTTAATGCAAGAGACCCTCTTGGTGGCGAATTAGAGGATGGCTTGCCCCGCACATCCCAGCAGTCAGACTGCAGACACGTGCGTATCCATCACCCACATTTACAATACAATACAATTATACCCTTCGAGCTGGTAGCTGGGGCTGCTGACAGCCTCCAATGCTGCCCTGATGCCAGTTAATACATGGATCTGGCCCCTAAGAAGCCGAATCCATCCGTGGCACCATGGATTCAGCGTGTCACCGAGGAAGTAGAGTGAGCTGTGCCTTAGCTCTGCTGCAGTTTGGAGTGCTGTGTCTGGGGTTTGAAGGGCAATGGCTAACTTTGTGCTTGCTTGCAGAGAGTATCACACATTTTTCTTCTTGTCTATGAAGCTGAATGAGGCTGTTCCTGAAGAAATAATTTGCAGTTTCTCTTAAAGCCTCCTCTAGCTACAGGAAAGTCACTTCTGACTGGGAAGCTGGTCCTCTGACATCTTTTCTGTCCTACAGCAGAAGACTTTTAAGCAGAAACATAAGGTTACCTTTGCTCCTCCTCACTCTGGTAGTTTAAGATCAGTTTTGAATGCTCACAGTGACATCTCCGATCCACTCCGGGACTTTCTCCAACACAACCCCACTCTCTGCTGGAGCAGCCTGGCACTTGCAGGTGGTCAAATCACTTCTGGGATCTGCCACTCTGTGGAAAAGCCCTTGCTTCTGTGACTTCAGATAACAGCACTGACAATGTTACAGTGCTCATGCTCTTCATGTGTGGTGTTTGACCCAAGCCATGGTGAATTTCCAAGAGTCAACGTGAAACCAAGCAGTAGAAACCAGCAGAGATCTGCAAATGTGGTAGCTGAAGACACATGCCAAGGGCAGAAAACTTTAAAAAAAATGTGTATCATTATAGAATTGCAGATCAATTTCCCATAAGAAATGTAGTCTGTCAAACCCTTTGCTAAAGGAAATTCCAATACACTCCTTTGAGATAAAATAAAAAAAAAAAAATTTAAGCAATTCCCATCTTTATCATTCCTGGAACCAACTGCCTTTTTAAAGTCTTCTTCTTGTGAAGCTGCCAGAGGAACAAAGTTTCATCTTCTAGGACTGAAAAAATGAACCTTTGCTGCTTGGAAATAAGTCAAATCTATAGCTGGAATAGACATATTTGACAAAAAATAATTTACGGAAAGGGCCAAGATTATTCATGATGTCAGGAAAAACTGCACCACACATACAGACAAAGAAAAAAAACAGCCCAAACAATCTATTTGGAAGAGCTATTTCATTTTTCAATTTAAAGACACATTTTTAGTCTCTTTCTTAAGAAACCCTGAAACTTTCAGAAAGATTAAATAACTACTGAAACAAACTGCTCATTTTGAGTTGGCTAAAATATTCTCCCTTGACTTGACCTATAATGTTTTTTTTCTTCCATTTAATCAAAACAGTTTTGAAAAAATTTCCTTGGGTTTGACCTGAAAAGATATTTCTCTGATATCTGTACTAGCTAACAACCCTAAGCCCATTATTTCTCTGAATTTTGTCAAGCAGCCAGAGAAGGTACATGTAAGATGGACAGTCAGCCATCTCTTTTTAGTTCTAACAGGTTGAAGGCTGGGGTTGAAGTCTTACCTCTTGGGAAGCTCATGAGAAATTTGCCACTGACATCGGAGGAGCCAGAACACCATCACAGCCTTTAATCTTCCTCTTTGATGAACAAAAAGCTGTTTGTACCACTCAAAGCAGTTTGTTTTCCCCACAGATTCCCTGGTGAGATGGACCCTCCATTGAGTTATAGGAAGACCCTCAGCATCTCCCACCCTCTTTTTATCTGTGTGGCTTAGGGAGGGCTCACCTCTGGAGACCTGTGTCCAAACCAGACCTTCAGTCAAAGCTAATGAAGCACTTAAATGTTTCATGTGAGTCAAGTGTCTGTGAAGCACCATTGGTCATATCACATTCAGAGCTCAGTTTTCAGTACAGAATCACAGAATGGTTTGGGTTGGAAGAGAACATAAAGTCCATCTCGTTCCAACCTCTTGCCACAGGCAGGGACACCTTCCACTATCCCAGGTTGCTCCAAGCTCTGTCCAACCTGGCCTTCTTCCATGCCAATTTCCAGGGATGGGGCAGGCACAGCTTCTCTAGGAAACCTGTGCCAGGGCTTCACCACCTTCACAGGGAAGAATTGTAAAAAAAGAATGTGTTTTATAAATCAGTGCATGTGAACTCCTTGTTTTTGTTCTTGTGGAACCAATATTATCATAAGCATCTTCTAAACTTAATTGTATTTGTTCTGAAATGGAATATCCTCCTCTGCAAAATTAGTGGTGATATTAATTTCTATAATAACATAATTTCTATAATAACACCACTAGGGACCATTCAACCTGCCCTCCCTGACAACCTCATGGGACATGCTGAGGGTGGGGTTCAGCCTGCCCACCTAACACATCTAACATTTCAGTTCCAAGCACATTGGAGAGCAGCAAAGGTCTTGTTTTTCTGTTCGTACCAGAAATGTAGGAGATGACAAAATCTCTAGAGGGAAAACCTTGTAACTCATTTAGCCACAGCCTCCACCTCTGGACCTCAGGTATGTCCACCTGCAAAGGATTGGAGAGACATGCCAACCAATATGAGGAAATACCTTATCAGACACCAAAAATGGTGTGGCTTAGGGAGCAGTGGGCTTTGTCAGGGCTGGTCTGGTTTCCCATGCTTATACACCATGATTCATTGCTTCATGCTGCTCATAAATACTTTCAGGTGGACACACCAAAGGTCTTTCCTTTTCCTACCACGACTCTTGCTCTTCAGATACCCCTGTTTGAGCCCTGGGCCTGGATGTAGTTCTGGAGTGTGGCAAGGGTGTAGATAAAATATGATGATTTTCTTAAAATAACAGTAAAAGCATGAGAGAAGAACCCAACAGCATGTATCCATCCTTTCTGAGAACTGCATTGATGAAGACTTGGCCACCAGCAAACCCTTACCAGTTACAAGGACTCAGGCACTGGTAGATGCCAGGCAACATCTGGATGGGGCAGGAGACCAAGCCAGGAGTTTCCCAGACCAGTTCTTCTGCTCTAGTTCTGCAGGTTTTGCCAGTTATTTCACTGGGGGAAAGCATGGATCTTTCTGTTGGCCAACATTTCTGGCAGGAGTTATAAATTGTCTTCTGAAATAGCTGGAGAGGTGTAAGGTCTCAGACATCAGCCAGCTGATGCTATTCCTTCCACTCAGACCCAGGATCTGCCCACGGGAGCTCTCCCAGACTGCTCCAGCACCACAGGAAGTGGGTTTGCTCCAACTCCCACTTCAAGTGTCAGCTTTTCCAGCACTAAAATCAGTTTCAAATTCTTCACCACCTCTCAGATATCAAGCAGCACTTAATAATTAATATTCTGAATGCTTCCAAATTATCTGACACAAGAGCCAGCACAAAATCAAACTGTTATGGTCAATGCTACTGTTTGGATTTTGAAGGATGAGTCCTGCCTGATTGCAGGTTTTCCAGAGCAGATTAAACTTGACACCTTTTTTTTTTTGGTATGAACAATTCTCATCTGCGCAGAGCGAAGCTAAAAATTTATTATTTACTTTGCATGATGTTGACATCACAACAGAGCCCTGTACACTCTGTCTCAATTGATGGAGAGCAGAAGAATATCCTGTTTTGCATGATGAAGAAAAACTCTATAACCATCTGCATTTCCCCTGGTCCATAAGGTTACTACTCCTGGGACAGCCACTCTCACCCTGCAATAGTGTGCAGGATGCTCTGAATTTATTTATTTTTAATTTGTACTAAAGAAATAAATGCTGCTCCCCCAGTTTGTCTCCCTCTCCATCCTGTGAGATAAAGTTATCAGGAATAATCAGATCATAGAGTGGGGGCTGGAGAGGAAATTGTACATTAATAGTAATGTATCTGGCATTGCAGGAGACACGGAGCCTGCTGTTCCCTCATTGGCCTGGGAATGTTTAACAAGCTCAGTACATACCTTTGCTTTGCTTTGCAAAAGAAGAAAACCCTGCACAGCTCCCCAAGCATCTGACAAGAATGCACAGACATAATAATTTCTTTGACCTCAGCCACATGAGTTTCTGAAAAGAACAAAACAGCATCATTTCATGGCATTTACAGTTTAAACCTTTCCTATTCAAGTTTCTAACAAAAAAAGCCAACAGCCCATTCTGGTCATGATTAAAATTCATAGGCTTGCTGCAGAGAACAGATGCAGAAGCAATTTTAGGCCAGTCATATCCCAGCTCTGCAAAATTAATTTGACAGGTTTGCATTAAAGCACTGATCAATATCCACTTTAGAGCAGCAGAGGCTAACTGAGAAAAAATAAGTGACCGGAGTGCTACCAGACGAGAAAAAATGAATCTTTGAGACTTTTTTCCCTCTAAGCTTGCACCTACATCAGAAGTCCTGACCTCAATCCATTGATCGGTTGCAGTTAACATGACAAAAGGCCTGGCGGATATACCAGAGCTATACCTACCAGGGAACAATCAACCCTGATACACTAAATGTTTGACAGAGTGACTAGACTGCTGAATTAGTATTTGCTTTCTGAGGTCTGGCAGGCAACCTTTCCGTCCTGCAGTTTCCTAGATGCTTACAAAAGGGATTATATATAGACATGGTTTATAGAACTTCTCTTAAACTTTCTTAAAGAAGCGCCTCTTGGTATTTTAAGCTGAGACCAAGACAATAAAACTCCTCAGCCCTGTGCCATTCCAGTTATGTCTCCAATGGGGGAAAGGTGTATTTCTATTTTCAGCTTAATAGGGACAAACTGTTTCATTAAAGTGCTCCAGTGTTTCTTCATCCGTGGGAGAGTGAGGAAATAACGAGAGGCACTAAGCCTACTCCAAGCCTTGCTCCTAAGCAAGGAGTGGGAATGACACAATCCATACTTGGGCTTGATTCCAGGAGAAATGGCTGCAAATCTCTCTGCCTTGGGGTGTGTAGGTCGAGTCCAGCAAAGGAGAGCATTTGCATAATCCCATACACACCATGGATATATCAGCATGTCACACCAGTAGCAACAGAGGCCTTGGCTTGCATTGCCCATGGAAGGTGTGGCACTAAAGGCACATCCATTCATTTTATGAGATGGACTTTTTTTTAATCTCATAAGTGATCTTGCAGCCGTAAGGAGTGGTTATAACTCAGCAGGCATGGATCTATCTAACTGCAAATCTCTTTTGCTCCTGTGGGACACCAGCTATCCCTGGATGACATGGGGTCTAATTGCACCTGGCTGAGCAGGTCGTGCTGATTTGTCCTGGGGAAGGGGGGGAATTGGTTTGAGAGTTTGACAAGAAAAGTTGGTGCGATTTCTCACCTGCCAATCCTGCCCTGAATCTGAGCAACATCTGTCAGCATTGCATGCAACCACTGGTGCTGGCCTGAGATGTGGTGAGGTTTCTCCAGGGCCACCTCTTTCTTGGACTGATGCACCCAAACACCTCCAACCCCTGCAGTAGGAGCCAGTCCCTGCTGGCTACCATCATAAATCTGGTGGCACACTTCACCCTGGAGATCAGATCCCTAAGTGAAAACCTCTGGATTTATTCTTTACTGTTTTCCCTGGAATTTTTTGCATCCCATGGTGCACAGCCTTATACCAGCCCACAGGTTCTTCTTTCCTTCCCTAGAAGAATACCAGTTGTAAGGATATTTGGTAAGAAGATGGATCATCTTTATTTCTATTTCTGATAATTTTAGAGTTCTTATTTAGGGTCTTTAACCTAAGCAACACAATTTCCTGTGTTATAAACCTGACTACAGTTTGACATTAATTACCCTTAATCACATAGTAATTACCTGACATCACTCCACAGCAATCTGTGAGTCTTACAGATAATGTTTTTCCGGGAAAAATAGGAGGTAAAGAGTGTTCATTGACCAGCTGTGAAAGTTGGTGGCCAATACCAGGCACTGGAGCAGGACACCTGCTCACTTCTGTTGATATTTAATATGCTTCAGTCCCCAAAAGAGGCAAAATCGCATTAAAATCCATAGTTTACTCCTACACAGCACAGTCTAGAACAGAACAGCCTGTCCCAGGGTTGAAGCACCTGCTTCAGCCACGGAAAATAGAAGTTTATTTACAGAATTAATCCAGACCTCACTCAAGCCACCAAGGACTAGACTTCTTAAATCTGAGGTGCCTAATTACCTCTGAGTTCAACAGAAAACTAAGCAAGTGTCTTAAATACCATTTAAATTCTGTCCTCAAGCTACTTGGTTGTTTCTCTGTCAAATGACAGTCACCCCTTTCCCTATATTCCCAAGGAGTAACATGAATAAATGTATCAGTCAACTCCCCAGTTCATTGATAGAGAATGAACAGCCACAGAGGGAAAGCTAAACCCCACTGCATTAAAAAAAGTGCCGAAAATATTAAGTACCATTTCCCATGTCTGTACTAAATATTTGTGTGCACAAACAGACACGGCAGGCATGTGGATACCAGGGAATACATCAAATTGGTTTCTCCAGTGCCATGGGGCTGCTGGTGGACAAGAAGTTCCACATACCCTGGCCATGTTCTCTGGCACCCAGAAACCCCCCGTGCCCTGGGCTGATCCCACAGCGTGGGCAGCAGGGGAGGGGATTGTGCCCCTGTGCCCCCTCAGGTGAGACCCCACCTGCAGAGCTGCTCCAGCCCTGGGAACAACAGCACAAGGACCTGGAGGTGCTGGAGAGAGTCCAGAGGAGGCCCCGGAGATGCTCCCAGGGCTGGAGCCCCTCTGCTCTGGAGCCAGGCTGGGAGAGCTGGGGGTGTTCACCTGGAGAAGGGAAGGATCCAGGGACACCTTGGAGCCCCTTCCAAAGCCTCAAGGGGCTCCGGGAGAGCTGGAGAGGGACTTGGGACAAGGGAGAGAGGGACAGGACAAAGAGGGAATGGCTTCCCAGTAGGAATTGCTGGCTGTGAGGGTGGGGAGGCCCTGCAACAGGTTGTCTAGAGCAGCTGTGGCTGCCCCATTCCTGGAAGTGTCCAAGGCCAGGTTGGACAGAGCTTGGAGCAACCTGAGACAGTGGAAGGTGTCCCTGCCCATGGCAGGGGGTTGGAACAAGATGAGATTAAAGGTCCCTCTTCCTATCCAGACCATTCTGGGATTCTATGATTCTATGTGCAAGCATTTCCAGTAGCCTTGCAAAGTATCACATTCATGGATCCTGAATTAAAATGCAAAAAAATTCTGCTATTTGGAGCATCAGCATCAGTCCTTCTACGCTGGTACCTCCTTTCAACTTACACAATGCTTATGTAGCCATGTGAAATAAAAGTACCTACTGGCAGATATGCTGACCTGCATATGCAGGTTAGGATGGTGCAAGCCAAACTGTTGCACACCTGGTACTGAAAGAGAACACACTGTTGTTCAAGCTGATTTCTGCTAATGTGTGATCTCAGACTCCAAGTTAGGCACATAACCACAAAAACCATGGTCCCTGTAATGCAGCATTATGTGACTGTGACCCACAAAGACAGACATATGGACTGACATGCCAGGTCTGATTGCCACCGTATTCCCAGACATATGCTGAGCACCTTGGCACTGCCTCTACTGATGATAAAAGGCCTCAGATGTAACCAGTATTTTACCATGTTTTAAAAAAAAGTATGTATATTACAGTGCAGTGTATATCCCTAAATGTATACTGCAGCACATCAATAAAATGCACCAAAGGTCCACCTCATTTGGAGATGTGCCTTTTCTTTATCTCTCTGCAATAAGTTAACCTCTTAAATATTACAACATGCTTCTCCTTATGTCTCTTAAATATTAAACAAGAGCTGTACAAAATAGATTCAAGAACACACAGTAATCAATAGCAATGATCACGAGGGCAGGAAAATGGAACCATTTAAGGATTTGTAATCTGGTGAATAAACCTGGCGCTTTCATTCAGAGAAAACAATGCGGCCAAAATCCAGCTGAATCACACGGTCTAACACTAGAATTCTCCTTTCTCCTGCTTGGTACAGCTCAATTTTGAAAAGCAGCAAGGAGTCATTCAGGAAAAATATCCACCAAAAATATTCCAAGCCACAAAATACTTCATGCAGTCAATAGGTAAGTCTGTGCTTCAGAAACCCACTGAGGGATGTCTTCCATAAACCCCTGACATATGTGCATTTCTCAAATCAAATGGGGGCTTCATTTTTTCAGTGCCCATCTTTATTATACTAACCATTGTCCTTCTCATGTAATAACTGAGATGCATTAATGTGGTTTTTATGTATACATAAAGAGGAGATCTTTACAGTCTCAAACAGTTCTGAGACCTATTTGTAAGTGAAATGTGGGTTTAGATACAGACATATCTGTAATATATGTGTCTTATAAGGAATAGAAAGACATCTAGATTTAGTTCGGATTGTAACCACCTCTTCGAAATGACCTGTAAGAGAACAACCTAACTTGTATGTGCATCTATTAATGATAGAGGGTCCATGACATCATTTTACTAATTCCCTGGGTTTAGTGCACTACTTGTAATGCTACTTGTTTTACTTTTCTAAATGTAGTCACTCTTTTCTGAACAGTTCTTCTGGGTTTTACTCTCATGGTGGTTAAAGAGAAGTGAAGTGAAAGTGTGTCAATAAAAAGGTCATTACATTAATGCATATACCTATTAACCTCCCATCTAGGGAAGAAAGCAGCATTGGAATGGCATTGGATGGGCATGGGATCCATCACATCCGTGAAAACCTCTTTTAAGAATCACTTTTGCAAACACATATTCATGTTACTCAATCTTGTCACACATCCCTCTGCTCTGGTATTACTGAGATAGATGCTCCGATGTCCTTTGGCCTGGACACGCACAGAAATCCAGGTGGATCTGGTGGAATGCAGAACAGAAGATCAGTAGAGTGGGGCAAGCTTTTTATCCTACCTTTCTACCACCCTCAGAGTCCCATGAACTCTGGAGAAGACCCAAATCCCCTTCAAGAAATTCCCATTTAACATATAACATATTTCCCATTTAACATATTCCCATATAACATATTACAAACATAATCTGCCACCTTTTCTGGACTGTGACTTACCAAAATGGTTTACATGGTGATAATCAATTTTACTGTGATAACTATTATTTCTTCACTCATTTTGTAATTGTGAGTGGCCTGATAAATGGATTGGACAGTTACTTAATCTCACAATTGGGACCATAAATATCCTGTGCTGGAATGTTATTTGTCAAGTTTGGCAGCAATATTCAATCTCTGTCAACAGGTGCCTCAGGACCCTCATCTGTGTTCAAAGCCAGGTTGGACGGGACTCTGAGCAACCAGGGAACTCAACTGAGGTCTTGTAAATCCGAAGGTCCCTTTGCCCGTGGAAAGTCCCAGCACATCTTCATTATAGCTTGATCAAAACCTCTGTGTCTGCTTGCTGGCACCAAAGATGATTAGATGGAGGGTTTTGCCTTAGCAAGGGGGAAGGTCCACCTGCATGGGGCTGGCTCACAGCCCTCTCCTGCCATTCTCTGGTGGAGAGGTTCACTGCTGTCATGCTGTAACTTCAGAAGCAGGAGGTGCCTGAGCAGTTACCATAAATTATTTTTAGTCAAGGGAAGAACAGGCATGTTACAGTTGTGATTCACTCCCTGAAGACGTCCAGGGTAGGTCAGAGTCATGCCCTGAGGTCTTCTCGCCACTGACTAAAAGGGCATCTAAGGCAGCCAGCCCAGGGTAGAGAAATTTAGGTGAGGTGAGTCCTGGAAACAAGCCCTTTGAGTGCTGTGATTAATGTTGACAGTTCCAGGCCATTTCTCACTTTGAGATGGTTCTCTCCCTGCACTGGCTGCTCAGGGTTTGGGACATGGTGTTATCCAGACCCCAACACCAGCTCGTGCAGGTCCACTGCAGTGCTCAGTCCTAAATCTTCACGATTGAGCATTTCTTTCCTTACCTTAAGGTCACTGAAGACCTTAGTATCTGGAGAGTTCAAATGCATTCTCATCTTGCCAGAAAAGAGCAGTGTTAAAGGAATGAGAACTCATCTCCAGCTGAGTACACATCCTCAGCAGCTTCTGGCAACCACCACCAGCTCTTGTTCATCTGTCCTTGGAGGATGATCGTGTTTTATGTCTGGAAAAGGCCATGCCACTGCCTGCTCCAGCTCCTTTCTTAATATGAGCCCTATTTTGATGCACGCAATCCCTTAATGATTCTCCCTCTGGGCTAACTTGTTGGATTGGGTCCTGCCCATGTGTACCATTTTTCAGCCAAACCCTGTTTCTAGTAATTCAGGGTAGTTAATATCAACTTTGTTAACTGGCAGTAGATGCTGGATGAAGTGAATGTCCTTGGTCTTAGAGCAGTATGAGCTTCCCCTTTATTACCGTTGTTTTTCTGTCTCCCTTCCCCCACAAAACAAAACCCCAAACCTAAACAAATAAACTACCCTTTGGGTTAATGTTTGCTTCTCTGCTTTTACCTAGGATTGCTGGTTTGATGTCCCAGGGTGCTACAAGTACCAAAATTAATTGCAATACCAGTTTCTTTTTTTTTCTTTTACCATGACTCTTATTAGTGAGAAAAAAAAGGAGTCAGAGTTTCTATTCTTCTTGCTGAAATAAGAAAATACTCATTTCATTGCCAGAGGTGCCTTGTAATGTCTTTTTAGATGTCTTCACTAAAAGTCTCCTTGCCTTCTGTAAGTTAAAGAAAATGTACAAGCTGTCACTTTTATGCTTTCTGGGATAAGGGAAGAGAATATGGATAGAGACATTGCAGTTAAATTTTGCCTGTCACTGCCTTATGGGATCTTGAAGCATATTCACTGTAAGATGTGGGTTGCTTTAGAACATTACTCCCACTGACACTGCTTTACCTCCCTCCTGTAAATAAAAAAAAAAAAAAAGCAGCAAATTCAGTGGCCCTATCATAACCTGGTGTTTAACGACAGTTCAAGCACAGTTAATTCGACTCTTGGCCAATAAATATACAAATATATCACCCTCCCACCCCCCAAATACAGAGGAGACCTGTCAAACTTCAGCATCGTTGGCTAGACACCTGAAGGGGAAAAATGACTTGAAAGAACTTAATTCAAAAAATCCTTTAGGCCACACTGTTGCATCTTGCAAGCTGGTAAAGATGCAGACAGCTATGAAGAGAAAGACATCAATAAATAATCAGGGGTCTTAGACTTTTAAATGGGAATCTGAGCATTGCAACCCAAAGGTAAATTGAATCTTTTCCCCATCTTCCTAGCAGGTGCTCATGCCCGTGTAAGCTATAAAACTTTGCTCATTGTAAATGTAGCTTGCCCTTTCGACAGACATTTTTACATGGAAATGGAAAGTCTTAGCTTGAGATTGCTCAAAGGCATCTTTGCCTGCAGCAACTTCTGTTTTATATTTTGAAAGGCTTTTTTTCTTCATCTTTTCCTTTCCTCTTTCCCTTTGCCGAGGGATATCTGAATCCTACTTAAACATTTTTCTGTGGTAAACAGCTTACAAAAGTGAGTTGTGCAACATGCAGCCAGGCAGTGGGAAGGACCTTTGTCACAACTGCATTAAAGGTGAGACCAACTGGGGCAACCAGTGATGAAATGGGTTCTATTTATTTTTCATTTTCCATCCTGCCAAAACTGAGTGCACAGTAAGGTGCTTATCTGAAGGATGTTGTAAGCATGTTTCAGCAGTTAATTAGAGTTTATAAACCATTCAGGGCACCATTAGTTAGAGCCCTGGGTAGATTGAACAGGTTGGGCTGTGTAACAGGACAGACATTCTTTCCTGTTCATCCTCTTCCCTCCAGACTGTCAGAAAAGAATGGTTGCTTTGCCCTTGATTTACCCATAACTGCAATACAATACTTTATATTACACTGACACAATGCTCTTTTGATTATCAGTATTTGGAGGAGGCGCCCTTGTGAGCTCTGGCTGCTGAGCCTGACTCATAATGCCAAGTTGGACCACAAGTGTCTGGGAGAAAAGACAGGATGCTCTTCCATCCTAATCCCTCCACTCCTGGGAAAGAGTCATCTGATGTATGCATGAATCTATTAAAATCCCAACTGAAGTTATAGCAACAAGGCAGAGTTGAAACTGCCCCTCTCATGCCCCCCAACACCACTTGTCTCAACTGAGTGTTAACTCTGGAGCCTAATGACCTGTTTCTGAGGAGGAGCTCACTGTTTGGCAGCAAAACATTTTCCTGCAGTGTGGGTAGGCACTGAGATTAACAGTAGGTCATAAATAAAGCACAAAACGATCTCATGTCATGTCCCAATTTACAAGCCAAGAATTTGATGTTACAAGGTAAAAGCGCAAATATGACCTTTATATAAGTAGCTTTCCCTATGCTATGATGAGAGCTTATAACCTGTAATTAAATGCTGTTGTCCCTCACATCTTTACTGCCAAGGAACTCTGCATTTATTCCTTGACTGGAAGGATCTGTCAGCTACTGCTGACTCTTCCTCACATTCTGATCTGATGAGGAAGAGGAACACTAGTTTCGGAAATACTCCTTGAAACAGCACCTCAGTCTCGGCCATATTGACCACCATCTGTGGTCCACTTTGGCCTCAAATCAGGAATCATGGAGACACACCATCTATAACACTGCTGCCTCCTTTGAAAACTCACGTAGAATTAGCCTTGAGGAGAAAAGACATCGCAGAAAGAACCGCACCTCGTCAATACCACCCAAGGAGACTTTTAGCTGTGCCTTTTGTTCCCAGATTTGTTCATCCCACACTGGCCTTTTTAGCCACCAGTGTGTTTGTAGCAAGCGTGGATAAAGCCCTTCCCACACCTTCATTTGCAAAGCTTAGCCATGATGAGGAACACCGGCAGTAGCCAAGTCCTTGGAACCAGAGGAACTTGCACGATGAACATTGTGCATTTTTTAATGCAGTGGTAACAATGACAAGGTCCTTCAAATCTGTTTGCAGGGGCTTGACCAGAAATAGTAGCTATAGTATTTATAACAATTGCATTATGTTTATTTGCATCATTGCAACATTTACCCTGAAGTCTCCTCCCCAAGGCAGGACAGCTGCAATTCTCCACATTGGCCTTTCTTTGACAGACCATTGCTGCCCTCATATCCTTTCTTTTTCTTCCATTTTTTACATTGAAAAGTATCGATTTAGGAATTTGACCATGTCATTGAAATGACTGAGGATATTGTCCTCATTTAAACTCTTGGCATGGGAGGGGCAGAATACGGCACAAGGAAAGAAAAAACAGAGTAAAGAGATTTCTCTAGTCTAAAGAAATGTTCTTAATTGCATCCTGAAAGCATCCCCATATGCTTCTATTTGTATCTGCAACAGGCAAACATCTAAATGAATGCATTTCTCAAAGGTGGTGCCTCCCATAAGGAATTGCAGCCGGCCCTTGGGCCCCAGCAAATTTTGTCTGCATCAGATAGGAAGCCTAAAGAGCTCTTCACCTTCCTTTGAAACTTCTGCAGAGACTCCGTTTCAGAGCTGAATCACCATGTCAGCTGCTCATGCAGCATCCTGAGGCAGCATCTAGTCCTGACTTCCCTAGTCTCGGTACTTGGGGACATGGGTTAGTGGTGGCCTTGGCAGTGCTGGGGGAATGGCTGGACTTGATGATCTTTTCCAACCTAAACAGTTCTATGATTCTATTTTGCACAGCAAGAGGCAAGGATTATTTCCCGATGCTGGCTGACAAACCCTAGGGGCTATGAGATCATTTTCAATGTAAATGTGACCTCATCATGATTGCTTACATTAAGGATCACAGTACTTTGCAAGTCATCCTAATAAATTCACTTTATCTGCCTGAGGAGAAGAGAGTTATATATCTGGTCTTTGACATCTGCTTTTGCAGAGTCCATGAAAATCCTTCTACCCTTAGCATGTGCTCATCCATGGACCTTAATGTCGTAAGATAAATTTAGATAGTAAGTATTAAAAATAACTAAGGGACCTATCTACATGAACTAAATCATACTAAAGCAATGCACAGGTCAGGCTATAAAACAAAATATCAGCAAACACTTCTTGGTCTATGAGAGTGGGAATGTATGTCTTGGAGTTGAGTTTGATGGTGACTATTGCTTTTCTGTGGGAAATGTGACTTTCCATGGAATTGCTGTTGCTGCATAAGCAGGAAACACTCTTTCCTTACTCAGGTTCACATCCCTGGGATACTGTTGACCCACCAAAGGTGACTATCTGATCTTGATTTCTGGCAATCAAATAATTCAAAAGCAATTTATCTGCATTTTCAGGAGTGTTCAGGGAAGTCACTTCACAGTCATTTACAGCTCATATACTATGGTATTGGGGAAGACTCACTCCCCATTTCACTCACTTGATTGATGAGTCTGAAAACCTCAGAAGAATCATAAATTCCAGAGACAAATAATCATGCATTAGGAAAAAAAAAAAGATCAATGCAATCATTGTTTGTTATTTGCCATTCACCATTTCATGTAATTTTAGTTTTACAGACATCCAGTCCGATTCCAGTTAAGTATCATATTTTGGGGGCCAATTATGTACAGAGGGAGCAGCCACACTGAACAATTCATAACTGACTGACTGGAGGAAAATCTGTTTTCAGGCATTTTCAGGTGAAAATTTATCAAAGAAACACAGTCTTATGAATCAGCATTAAGTAATGAGCAGCAAAAAGGGGCAAATATATCAGACCTGTTGTGAGTGAAAAGTAATTGCCAACACCATCAACTTCCCAAAAAACATAGCTTTCAGCTAGCTTTTTGGTCCAGACCTTGGAGAAAATAAAGGAAGTCTTTCTTTTGATGTCTCCATCCCTGGATCAGACTCTTCTTACTGCAAAATTTTGCTCTCCAGCACAACTTGGCATGCAGTGTATGTTCTCCATAAAGCGCTTAAAAGTGAAGGTAATTCAGCTGTTTTGCTTCCCTGCCTAGTGGGAGCTTTGCTCAGCGCTCAGAAATGTATGCAAGTGTGTGACTAATGTGCAGCAAAAAGACTCAGGATGGAGCCACTTTATTCATTGTTTGTTATTGTTCTTTGTTGCTCAGTGTTTTGTAAATCCCCCCGGTTATGGAGACATTTTTATTAGAGAATACATTTTTTGAAAATGGGGTTCCGCAAAAATGGAATTTCAGAGGTGTGTGTCTCAGCATTGATTTTTCTATTTGTAATAACACACTATAGCATATCTTGTTTTATATCAAGAGGATAAAATGTCCCTAACACAGTGATCGCCATTCTGTGGTAATGGATAAAGCCTGTTTATGAGATGTCATTTATTCCACAATAGACAGTAAATAAAAGCCATTTCAAGCTTCGGTTAAATCAAAGCTTGTTCGGGATTTCAGCAGATTTGCAAATTACCTTTGGGACCATTTTCAGATTCAGTTGTTTTCCCACATGCTATTGACTACCCATGTTTTACTATAAATACTACTCCTTGCTCACTCTCTCTGTCTCACACCAAACCCTGGGATTGTAGAGTGATTTGTAAAGACAAGCAGATAAGGTAAATACACAGTACTGTATTAAAATTTCTTTCCTGTCAATGTAACAGAAAAAAAAAACCACAAGTTTTGATGGTAAACTCAGAGCCAAAGAAGAGGATTCTGGAAACAGCATTTTGGAAAGTCCAGAGGTCTTAGTGAGATCTTATAGAAGCACCAAAAGAGATACAATAGAAACATGGGGTTTGGAGGAAAAAAAAGTCTACGAAAAACTGCCTAATATCAACTACTTTGGCTTTGGGATTTACTGCTAATTCTGGACATAGTTATAAGAAGATGCTGGGATCACACGTCTCTTCCTTGCTCTGCATTGTAGATGGAAGAGTTGATGTCAACATACAAAGGGTGAAGGGTCCCAGGTCTCTGGACTCAAAAACTACCTCTGGCCTGAAGTTATGTCACAAAATATAGAGTTTATTCAGAGCATCACACATATTTATAAACACTGAGAAGGGACAACAAGTGTTTTAATTTTGGGAGCATTCTGTTTTCCTAAGAAAAAATGGTTTACCTGTGAAGAAATTAAGGAAATTCAGAGTCAAAGTAGTGTTCTTACCTGACTGGAAAAAATCAAAATGTCTCATTGCAAGGTGTTTGAAATGAAAAAGTTTTATTTGTTCTCAGGTAGGTTCACAGTGGGTATAAATGAGCATATAGAACAAATTAGGGTATGGACCTTTAGTCTTCAAGTGCCCTCTTCACTTTTACCTCTCCTTCACTTTTGTTAGAAAATCTTCCAAAGAAGCAAGGTAATTCAGTTGAGAGCCCTTGAAATGTGACTTAAAAACCTACCATTTCCAAGCCACCAAATAATCTGAAACATTCAGGAGAGGATTTATACTGTCATAAATTCATTCCTTCCTTGTAATAATTGAGTCAAACATCAGTTATCCCCACAAATGTCTGTATGAATTATTTTGTTCTTTGAAGTTATTTCTTGTTAGTTATTCATGCATCTGTTTTACTGCCACCTTTTCAAACTGTGGTGGCTGTCAGTAAAGGGACAAGTAACACTCTTTACTCAACAGTAGCTTTCTACAGATAAAAAGACTGAACACCAGTAGATATCACACAACCCCTATTTAGGACCCCAGCTGGACAGTGACACTGATCTCAGCTCTGTCCTCCTCCAGCTGCTGAGATTTGGAGCCACAAGGCTCTAAGGTGGTTCTCAGGGATGCCCATCCTCCAACAGCATCGAATTTTAATCCAACCTTGCTGGCATTGCAAACAGAGGGACAAACCTATTTTCATTTTTGTAACCACTAGAGAAATAAAATTGCAACAGGAAAGCAAGCCAGATTCCCTTCCAGTTCATACCCTACAGAGAAACAGTCACATAAAACCATTAACTCAAGTAACTCAACCTTGGAGAGATAAATTTTCTAGAAAATAATGTGAATGCCATGTTGTGGTTGAGGAAAGCAAGAAAAAGAGCTCCCATCCTCCCTGTAGGATATTTCACTGCAGGATCAACAACTAGATAGTAAGTTTTAATGCCTGTAAATAGTTTAATGTCTTTAAAAGTGGTCCTGCATTGTCCTAACAGCTGTTCTCTGTGTCTTAGATGTCTCTAATCCAGAAACTCCAAAAAGGAATGAATTCATCACCATAAGAAAGGTTAGTCAGGCCTTTGGGTTACTTAGAATCATATTTCCAAGCACTGGATTTCAAGAAGCATGGTGTTCTGCCCCTTAGCTGGACTTTGACCAACATTCATGGGGAACAGGCAAAGAAATTGATTTCATAGGCCTTCTTTTGATGATACTCTGGAAAATACTTTGAAATCCTTATGATAATACATGCTTACATTATAGTCTCTGAAACATAACAGTATACCAGGACAATTTCCAATGGAAACCTTCTTGTGTTTCTGTGGCATCTCACAAAAAACGAACTTAATCTCTCAGAAATATTTCTGCTCAGAAGAACCAGGGACTTTTTTAATTGTTGCCGGGGAATTTTCAACGCCCTTTTGACACAGGATAGCTTTGAGCAGAATCCTTCTGACAGTCCCTCAACCACTGTATTTTAAGAGGTTTCAAATTTTCACCAGAATCCTAATTTTTGTTCTATTTCCAAACAAACCCACTCTGAGGTCCCATAACATCCCAGATGATGGAAAGGGTAAAGCTCACACAGTTCAGAAATATCTCTGTACTTGTGCAAACTTTAATGCACAAGGGGCTTCCGTGGGATCTTCCCAAAACTACATCACTTACCTGTTTTGCTGGAGCAGGACGCAGATCAAGATCCCTCTGCCTCCAATGAGTAACATATTTCCAGTAGACAATTGCCATATATTCATGGAAATGTTTTCAGATTCGCCCAGCTTTCAACAATGTTAAGGTAAATGGTTGCTTTAATTAGATTTTGAACCAAGAACAGTTTTTGAGTACTGGCTACTCTTTTTTTTTTTTAATATTTTAAATAGTTCAGTTGCCTACTTGGGGAGCAAATGGCTAGCTGCTCACACACAGAGCTGTTATTTCATAGAGAATTATTTAAAAAAATGAATCATTTTTTCTCTTATTATTACTAGAAAAAGGGTTTGTATTGCAGAATTTCACTAGGTAAAGCAGATAGATACATTAAACATTACATAATGATTACAGCATTTCTCTGATACAGAGAAGCACTCAGGAGGAAGGTAAAAAAAAACATTTCTGAATATGGCACCAGAATACTGAGTGTAAGAGTCCAATTTCTTTACAGTTTTGCCTGAAAGTACCGCTACAGTTAAAGTTGTGTCAGCACTTTCATTAGAAACCCAGTTTTGATTTATAACACTGGCTGCAAAAAATTTGCTGCTGGCTGAAATTCAGTGTAAGGTCTCTGGCCATGGTACATATTTTAAACATTTTTTTTGAATTTTATTTGAAACAAGTTCTATTATACTGATATTAACACAGAAGTTTTCCTTATATTTTAATAGGTGAAACCAGATTATTTTTTTATTTTTAGTAAATGAATGGAAACAAAGGGTTATTTTGAGAGATCATCTGATTTTTTAAGCTAATGTCCTGTTTTTGGCTGGAATAGAGTTAAGGGGGTTTTTCATGTTTTAAATTCTGCCCTCAGAAATTTCGGGGTTTTTACTAGAAACCCCAGGATTTACATTAAGAAGCACCACCAAAACTAACAAATGTTTAAAGAAGACAGTCGGCAAGCACACACTTTGGTGTTAAGTGTTCCCAGCCCATTAATGTGCATTTAAAGCACTTTATGAAATGATGCTCAGCAGCTCTGCTGTTCCTACTTTATTAGCTTGGGCATTAACAAACCTTGGCAGTGTCCATGTTGCACACTGTTGTTCAGATTAATTTAGTGCTGGTGAGTGGTGTCAGGCTGACAGTGGAGGGGACAAGAGACTATTCATCACCTGGACGGTTACGACATGGCATCTCCCTCTTCCCACAGCTGCTGCCTGGAGGCACCACGTTGAGCAATGAGAGCGTAACTCAACCCCTTGTCCACTCAGCCCCCGGCCCCTCAGTGAGAGATGCCAGCCTGGACAGCAATTAAACTATTCCTGCTGCAGATGGGCACCAGAAACCCCCCAAAAATGACCACTGTAAAGTCCTATGGGCCCCCAGCAGAGCAGTGGCAGAGAGAGCAGAGAGTCTGAAGTCACCAAAACCTGCTGAATATTCTGCTGTTAGTTGTAGAATTACAGAATCATAAAGGTTGGAAAAGTCCTCCAAGATCACCCAGTCTACCAGCACCAGTTAACCCAGCACCACTGTGTTCATCATTAAACAACATCCCCAAATGCCATATCCACGCGATCCACGCAATACCTGCTGGTGGGCCTCTGGTATTAGGAATGGAATTATTTAAACTACATTCTGGCATTATTTTCTAACCAAAAGGCATGCATCTGTGTTCCAGCTGCCTGCCTTCCAAAACATCCTTCATATGGGTGACCCAACAGTGCATACAACCGGGGCTGTAGAGGACCTGTGAGATTTTTGGTTTAAGTCTGTTTCTTCTCTCCTCATCCAGCCATTTTCCCCCATGCTGGTCTTCCAAAGCAGTGGAAGCATTATCTGACACACACAGGTGTGCACACATAAGATTATATTTGGAAATTTAATGATAAATATCATAGAGTCATGGAATTGTTTCAGTTGGAAAAGCCCTCTAAAATTATTGAGTCCAACCCAGTGCTGCCAAGGTCACCACTAACATGTATCCCCAGGTGTCACATCCACACAGTTTTTAAATCCCTTCGGGGATGGGGACTCCACCAGTGCCCTGGCCAGTCTGTGCCAGGGTGGACAATCCTTTCAGTCAATAAATTTTCCCTAATATCCAGTCTAAACCTCCCCTGGTGAAACTTGAGGCAAATTTACAAGGTAAATTAAAGAGGCATTTTTCACTACACTTCAGACTGTTAGAATACACCTTGGCCCTGTTTTGGCCAAGCAACCAACTGATCCTTGGCCAATTTCCAGGCATGACTTGGGATTTAGGGTGGTCTAGACATCCCTCCAGGCAAATATTTTGGACATTACAGTCCTTGCATTGGAGGATGAGATGAAGAGCACAGATGAAGGCTACACTATGGCCGTGAGCTGCAGTGCCAGAAAGGAATCTTGGACACCCCTAATTTATTATATGGTCATTTATTAAACACTAGGGACTATGGATAAATATGAGCATGCTGATGTGTCCACCACATTCTGGCACCTCCTAACCTGACACATTGCAGAAGATGAACCTAACATGGGGCAAATAGCTTCATGTCATTATTTCAACAGTGTGATTTTTAGTACTACAACTTACAGGGAGCATACACTGCATCTGACAGACGTGTAAGCTAATCTCAGCTGGAAACAAGAGGTGTTTTAATAGCATAGAAATAAATTGGCATAATATGTCAAAGTAATTTTTTTTTTTTCAGAAGCTATAGAATAGTATAAATACTTGTGATGATGCAATGACAAGTGTACTGTCCTGTCTACAAATGCTTCCGATTCATATCAAGGTTCAGAAAATGAATACAAATTTAGAGAAGAATATAAAGAGGTAAATTTGAGACCACGATTCTCAGGGAGCCTGGAGGTCCCTTGGGGCAGAGGAACATTGAGTACCTCTGGGTGCTCCACAGTCATTGAGATGGATCTTGCCAAGGCTGAGGGCATCTGACTGTGGGACCAAGGCTCAGTGTGAGGATGACTGGAGCAGCAGCTCTGTAAGGCATAGGGAGACAACAATCCTCTCCTTTTTTCCTGTGGAGACACCCCACCTCCCAGCCCCACAGGCAGGCACAGCTGAAGGGTCCAGCACTGCCCTGCTGTGCACAGGCAAACAAAACACAGCCGACTTCTGTGACTGTACAACAGGGGTCTTTTTAATGCGTCAGCTCATGTAAATAAAATCCTTTTACTGTGAATCTTAATTAAGGGAATGATTGTTTCTGGCCATCACTTGAAAGGCAAACATTTTAATTGTTTCTGATGTCTTTTCCTGAGAAAGCTTTTTTCCCCAGAAGCCATATATCCCAGGGAGATTGCTTTTCCTTTCTGCCTGTCCTGTAAGGGTCCAGTAGCAGCAGAGAAAGGAGCTGGTTTAAGGGGCTATCGCGTGAAACGTGCACAAGTTAAAGAGCAGGAGCCATTTAGGATCCCAAAGTGTCGTTAGCAGTAACATGTCACATAAAATGAGGTGCAGATTTCCATTTTCATTTGAACTTCAGGTGTTTAGTAATCCAGAAGCTTTATTTAAGGACTGACCTTTAACCTGGCCTGTCATTCCAATTGCAAGGAGTTGATGGCCACTGGGAATCAATGGGCAGCATGAAGGTCACTTCCTAGAAAAACTGTGGCTATCAATGTGTCAGTTCCAATGAAGTATTATAACAAAGCAGGCAAAGAGCCTATCTGGGTCTATGAGGCACCAGGTCGCTCTCAGGCTGCCTCTCTCCCCATTTTCAGCTATTCTGTGAACACAAATAGAAATAAGCTGTTATTTAATGGTATGTATTTCTGAAGCCATTTGGCATTTTCAGTCTTTCAGGTGGCACAAGCAAGAGGTGTTAGAAATCCAGTATTCACTGATCCAGCTGCCAGCAGAAATCCTTGTATTACTCCACACCAAGCACTACAGCAGAGCTGTCTTAGGGCCACTGATCCAGTGAGACCTGGACAACCCTCCCTGGCACATATGCCATAGAGTGGTTTGGGTTGGAAGGGAACTTAAGGCTCATCTCATTCCAACCCACAGCCATGGGCAGGGACATCTTCCACTACCCCAGGTTGCTCCAAGCCCCATCCAACCTGGCCTTGAACACTTCCAGAGACGAGGCAGCGACAGCTTCTCTGGGCAACCTGTGCCAGTGTTTTATCACTCTCATTGTATAAAACTTCTTCCTTGTATCTCACCTAAATCAACTCCTCTTCAGTTTAAAACCATCAGCCCTTGTCCTATCCCCATGCCACAATTTTCTCCTCAATGCATTCCCTGGGCCTCAAGAGGGAAAAAAGAGCATGATCCTGACCTGATGACACTCTGGGATAAAAATAAACACTTATTGAAATGAGTATTTACTTTGGAGGTTGGCACAGAGGTTCAACTTGTCTCCTGGCCAAAATCCGTAGCACATGTGCAGTGGATCCTGTTTCTTTGTAATCATGTAAAAACTGGGTTATTTTGATTTCTACTGAAATCTTAAGAATTTTAAGCTTTGAGAAGCAAATCCCCAAGGTAAGCCCACACCAAGCTCCTGCTGGGTGCAGTAGGCATTGGATGGCCATGACCTTTAGGGTCTGGCCTGGAGAGCAGTGGGGGACTAAAGCCATGCCTATCACGAAGCTCAAGTGAGGACCCACCATGAGAGCTGTTAAACCAAATCCCAGCGAAGGGACAAGAGAGCAGGCAGGAGTTTGTGGGACAGGATGGGCACTGAGATTGTCCCAGGCACACACACCACCCTGCCCCATTCCAGCGCCATGTGGAGGGGAGTTGTAGCCTCTTTCCACATCTAACTCAACTGCTTCTGGACTGGTGAAGGTTTTGACTTACAGGGTCAAGAATGAACATAAGCATCAGTCAAAATCTCTTATATCTCACAATGTCTTTGTGCTGGGTTTCCAGCATGCAGCCCTTTTCAGCAATCTGTCTCCAGGAGTTGAGAAAGTCCCCCATAGGAAAATTCCTTGGAAAATCTTTTAAAAGGCCTTTCTAATCATTAATAATTACAGTAATTTATTATAAGGCTTTTTGTACTCTTACAAAGTTGATACAGGTGTTCTCTGTATCAGTTTGTAACTGTTTTGAGGGATAAACCCATTTTCTCAAAATCATGCAAAATAGAGTTTTAATTGGAATTTCTATTCCAGTCATGGGATCATTGTTGAACTTGCTGTTTGTATATTAAATGTCTGTTTAGATCACTGAGCATGCAGATCCTCTGTGAAAAATCAATATGAAGTCTATACCTGTCTGTCATATGAATACGAAACCCTCTGTAAAAGGTCAACTTGACAGAAATTAATGAATGCCTGAACAAATTCAAAGTTTCAATTTTGAATTAAAAATTGAAAAATGTGACCAAAAAGTGCAACTGAAGATTCTGGATTTCATGCAACAACATGTAGATATAAATTGGAACAGGATCAGACAGAGACTGCTAGAGCATTTCTCCCACAGAGGTAATAAACCCTGTGCAAAAGTGAAAAAAAACCACATTAATGTTATAAAGAGGCAGCACAGTTTACTAAAAATGCTATCGATATAAGGTGTTGTTGTCCACTTTAAATACCCAGATAAAGTGGAGCTCATATACACACTGAATCCACTTACCCACAATTCTGAGCCTGAACCTGCACTCCAACAGCCTCCAAATATTTCAGGCACTGAAGAAAGGAACAGTCTCTTTAGGAATTTAGATAGGTGAGTCAGATCATGCATGGAGGTAATCTGTCAGAATATTATTTATTTTTTACAATACTTTATTTTAAAATCCTTTATTTCCTCTTATTCCCATTCTTTATATCCTGTCATTAAGGTAAAGGAAAAGTAATTCTCATACAAAGGGGCAGTTTCAAAGCTTCCTACACAAACCTATCTGATAACCAGTTATAAATGATCATAGTTAATCCTATTAAATGGATTTTAAAATTTATTTATTCCCATGCCCTGCCCCTCATTTTTAGACTGAAATATTGGATGCTAAACACAAAGGTGAACATATTCTTTCTGCAAACAGAAAAAGCACAATTTTTATCCCTGGTAGCAAAACCAAGCTAAATTCAGACTTTGGAGATCCTGGAATAGAGGTAATTTAGCACCGCAGTTTCAGTGGAATTGCATGGAGTGGGTCATATCCCACATGAGGTCCTGTGCATTTATTAATTTTTCCTTTTTTCTGGCTCCCATCACGTAAGAGAGTCTCAACCACTTTCACCTTAGACGCATTTTGCCTAATTTACACGATGATGGTTTCCTCTGTGCACACACAATAACAAAACCACTAACTACAGAGCAAATAAACCACATGGGAGGGGAAAATCCTGTGTGCCGAGGATGCTGCTACACCACGGAATCAAGGTAATCCGGGACAGTTATTGTTATGGTTATTTTTTTTTTCCCTTCTCTTGGAGGTGGAGATCCCCTAGCAAAGACCTGGAAGCAGCCTGAGTTTCCATGCAATAAAGCAGCAGTGAGAAAAGCTCAGAGTAATTAAGTGGCTGACGCACAGAAGAAGCCGTTACAAAGATTTGACTAAATTGCCCATTCATTAGTAGCACGGCATGGAAGGAGAATTACAAATAGACAATAGAGCCTGCAGTAATTCAATCTAACCTTGTACTTACAGAAAACAATGAGATAATGAACAGAAAAATTACCAGGCACATATTGCATTTTGTTGAAGGGAGGAAGAGGGAGGGGGATCGGATTGGGATTGGGGGGGGATGGAGGGATGGAAGTGGGGGATGCTGGCGAGAGCGGCCTGGCACATGTAACACTAATGGCATCGCTCAAGCTGAGCAAACATTTCTCCAACACAATCATAGTTCTCAGTCTAAGGGCCTCTGGGGAGCTGAGATGAGGCTAGATCGTGAACAAAAAAATGTAATTTATAAGGCGTCTGTGGACTGGAATTTATCATCGGATCCGCTCGCCGCCGCTCAATTGATATGTAGTTGATTTCAAACAACACCCCCCAGGCGCCCACAGGGAACATTTTTTAGATTTTACGCTTGGATATATCTGTTTAACTCACCATTTACCAAAACAACGGCTGATGACAGCACAAACAAGTCACTCTGGGAAAAAAAAATACACAGACATACACAGACACACACACACACTCCCCTAGATAGGACTAAACTGTGAGGGTTAGAGCTTTGCAGGGTTTGCAGGAAGGCAGAAAGCAGAGGCAGAGGCTGAACTTGGGCTCTATTTTGCAGGGAAGACATGAATGAATCAGCCACACATTTTTATTTAAGCCTGTGTTGGAGCTCTCCACTGGTCTTTTTTACATTTGCTTCCCCAGACAAGCATCACACAGGGCTCATCCCCTGGAGCAGATGTTGGGAGTGGTAGCTCTGGGAGAGGGATGTGGGTTGACCTGGTGTGGGGGTTCAGTGTGGCAGGAGGTTTGCAAATCACAGCAATGAGTGTACATAGCATCCCTTGTCTTGATGGCAAGATGCCCCAACGATGATCACAGTCCTGATCATTCCTGAAGTGTTCCTGGGGTCTTGGCACCAGGGAGAGGTGGTGCATCAGTGGGAGCAGGGAGAAGAAAAAGTTATCAGCCATATTTCAGTGCCACCAGAGATTCAAAACCAGCTTCCTTATTGTATAAGAGATCTCGTTGCCGGAGTTAATAAAGTGCTGCTGCTTCCCATCTTACAAGAGGACTTGTGAAATTCCTACAGACAAATTTTACTATGAATAACAAGAAATCTCCCCTGGCCAAGCCAATTCATGTAATAAATTTCCGTTGCATTTACTCTCTAAAGGAGGAAAAACAATGCTGACCCTAGTCTATTTCTTGCAATTCCCTCCCAGCACTGTGAGGAAGCCCTGGACTCAAGGTCTCCGTTGTGCCACATTCTGCACAAACTCACAGCCTGGAGGTGAGCCTGAAGTGTTCAAGGTCAGGTTGGATGGGGCTTGGAATAACCTGGTCTAGTGAAAGGTGTCCCTGTGCATGGCAGGGGGATTGGAACAAGATTATCTTTAAAGTCCTTTCCATCTCAAACCGTTCAGGGATTCTATGAGTCTGCCCCACTGAGCCCACTACATGGAAAAAGAAAAAAAAAAAAGGAATTTTAAAAAAAGTAGGTTTTATGAAGAAGTTGTGTTGTGCCATACCACAAGCAGTCCACAACAATATTTTACCTTATTCAGGGTGGTCTCTAATCAATTTTCAAAATAAGGACCTCAATAAGGTAAAGAACTGGTGTCAACTGGAGATGGCATTTGGCTGCTCTAATAGGATAATTGTTGAGCACTGAACAGACCTTCCAAAGGCCACAGGCTACATGTGAATTAAACAGCTGAGGTGTTTCAACAACAACAAAAGAATCCCAACCCAAATCCACAAAGTCTATGTGCATTTATTTCCTCCTTAATTCTTCTGGTTTCCTTCATGACACCAGTTGGCTTCAAGAGGTTGCACAAGCAGGGAATTAGCTCCTCTTTGCTAGGTGGAAAATGGTTCTTCCTGATCCAGGTAAAGGAATGGTCTCTGTTGGATTAGCCACAAAATTCTTTCAAACAATCAAACCCAAGAACTGCTGCATTACTCTTTACTACTGGTTGTAAACGACAGCAAATTCACCCAAGCACTTTCTCACCGTATACATTTTCTCCACAGTCTTTCAAATTTGTTTTAAAAAGTACTTTCTGACTTATATAAAATCTTTCCCTCCACACTGCAAAGCATGCAAAAGGAAAATGTCAAGGCATGTGGCACAAAGTCCTCTACAACCAGTGGCTGTGGGGGCAATCAGTACTATCTCACTACACAAATGCTTTCTAATACTACAGACAACAAAGGATTGCACAACATCTGAATGGTTGTGGTTAGAGCTGCATAAAATGGTTTGGAACAAACATTATCCATGGCAAATATCATGTAACTTAATGAGCCAGACTAGAGCTTTCAGTAGGAAAAACAAAAAAACACCCAACATCTCAAGCTTAGAAATTCTGCCTTGGGTTTGTTTTGGGATTTTCCTGCCCTCAAAGTGATTTGCAAATGATATTCATTATAGGTTTTTGTTGTGGTACAAATGAAAGTAGGTTCGTGGCTGGATTTGTGGCAGCATGGGCTATTCTGGGTCTTAAGTGCGAGTTTGTGTCTTCTGAAATCACTGGGTATGGCCCTGGGAAACTCTGGTTGCTTGCTCAAGAAATATACACAACATACACAGGCTAAACTCCCTCCTCAAAAGCATGGTAGCGTATGGTGTCAAACCTCCACTTCTGGATTTAACTTTCAGAGCTCGAGAAGAATGATAGCTCTCAGTTAATGCAATAAAAGTTCATAATTTAGTGTAAAAAAGGATGAATGCCCAGGGAATTTACTCAGTAAACTGAGGAACCAGTAAAGAGATTTGTACTATATGTAATTTTCAGAGAAACTTCGTAGTAGTATTACTTCTATGTTGCCACAGTCTAAACTGATTTCTTAAGGAAACCTCTGTTACCTTACTATCCATGTGTGTGAGTCTCTGAGTATTTCCTTGACACACTGGAGAATAAAATAGAATAAAATAGAATTTTTTATTCTATTGCTTTGTTTCATCCAAAATGGATAATAAGATAGAAATCCCAAAGACTGCCCAGTCTTTACAAATTATGTGAACACAAGCAGGCTGAAGGCAGAGACCCTCTGAATATGGGAAGGCTGAAATTCTTACCTTAGAGAACCTCAGGCAAGCCAACATGAGAGACCTTAAAATTCTTCCAAATACAGGAAACATTTTAGCTGAGTTTATTCTCTCTCTCAGGTACTAAAAGCAGTCAATCACAGGGTGCAAATCCTCAAACCACCACATTTCATCAGTTCAATGAGATAGGTGCTGTTAACCACTCTCAGAAGACACAGGAGAACAACTTGACTGTAACAGAGAGATTTCAGATCTAAAGATGAGGAAAGCCCAAACTCACTGGTGAAGAAGCAGAAGTGTTTGTAGTTTCAAATGTTCCCTTTTGAAGTGTTGAAAGTTTCACGCTAAAATTGTGGTTCCCAAACCCACAACAGCAACATTGGACAATGCAAGGCAACATTCTGCAAACATGTGGGGCTACAGCTTCAAAGCTGACATGGGCATTGGAATGTTGGGCTACCTCTGTTACATCTTTCACTGCTGATGGGACAAAGGCAGATCTGGCAGGACACGCACACTCTTGCTTTTGTTCTCACTAATGTCTTGGAATCTTTTTTTTTTTTTTTTTTGCAACAGGCCCGAAAAGAAGCTCAGACTTTAAACAGGACAATCAAAATCAGATCTGAATGTGAGTCACCACATTGGCCCAAACCCACCAACCTTTACCAGAGAATTGCTGAGAGGTCCTGTATGAGTTCTTGCCTGTGGTGCCCAGGTAGAATCAGATCCTTTCACCACCAGATATCAGCTGTGAGATCATCAGACTGCACGTGGTTTGGCAGTGAAATTGGCAATGTCAGGTTAATGCTTGGAGATAGATGACCTTTGAGATCCCTTAAAACACAAATCATTCCATGGTTCTATGATCTTAAGGGTCTTTTCCAACCTAAATCATTCTGTGATTCTATGACTTCAGCAAATCTAAGAGTGTGGAGAGTGAATGCCTTTGCTACCAACACCAACTGAGGGTGGGTTCAGATCACTTCTCTTTGCTGACCCTGATCTGGCATTAGGAGGTAAAATGGCTTTTGTTATGACTTTTCCTTCTAAGTGAAGTAAATGGAAGCACAGCGTTATGTCAGCCACGGTGTGCCAGCAGCGCAACTATTTTCACCATGGCAAAATGCCTTTTTCTTTCCTCGTGGATTGCACAGTTCCTTTGACAAGGAAGGGTAAAGACCCTCAAGGGTTCTCAGAGAACATCAATATGTTTTGTATTTAATGTGCTGGCTCGGTTACAGCAAATTAAGGAGAGTGGGCCCGGTACAAGATAATGCAGCCTGCAGTTCCTCACTCCCTAGCCGAGTGGTATACATTGAAAATGATACTCCAGTGTGGAGAAATACTGCACATTACATCCCCCTGCAGTAACAGAAGAGACATTAGGCAAAGCCCTGACTCTTAATGGTACACATCAGGAAAACATCTGAGCTTGGGCCTTCAATCACAAACGCTGCAGGATTTAAAAATGAATAAACTTCACATTGTGATTCTCTTATTTATCCTTTATGCAAATTGTCCCTGGGAGGACACATTATGTTCGCTGCATGGCACGGCACAGACCCACATTAAAGCGTGGAGGGCCACTCTTATGTAATGCACAATCCTCCCGGCCCCTTCGTGCGGTTTGTAGTGCAAAGAGAAACAAACACACAAAAGAAAAAATATCCTGAACCCCCAAACCTAGAAATTCATTCTTCGTTGACTGCTGAAAATATCCTGATATTAAGCAAAGAAGCAGTGCAGAAATACACCGCTCCCTTTTCCTGGTTATCAGTCTGTGACAGAAGGAGACAGCAAGAGACAGGGAAAAAAAACCTCTTTGTAAACTAAAAATAGAGAAGCAAATATTCTGAATCCCTACAAGGTAGCTGAGAATTTTCCTTAGACAAATATAATGCATTAATTCACATGGTCACAGCCCCTAAAAGCCATCCCATTAACCAACCTTTCTGTTATTAGCTCCCCCTTCTCAATGGGACAGAGACACAATAGAGTTGATGGACATTATTTTTCCTGGGGAAAATCTCTTCCCCCCTTCAAGCTTTTCATTATTAGCACAAATCTTCCTCGGTGTCCTTGAGCAAGCATTCGCAAGATGACTGGATGGCAGAGAAGCAAACAGCCCTACACGTGAAAAAAGGAATGGGAAGAGAGTTCAGGGACTTGGCCACAAAATTAACTGCTTCAAAAGACACAGGGAAGACCTGTTAAGTAGAGCTCCAAGGGCAGGCTACCAGGTGGGTCAAAACACCATAATCACAAATCCATCCTCTTTAACACTATCTGGGCAATTTCCTAATATGCCTCCTGCCTACCCAGGATACAACAGAATGCTCAAGGGGTCCTGTGCTTAAAGTCATCTCTGTTCTGTGTAATTATGGCTGGCAAAAATTCCAGGCTGAACAAAGTTGTCGTGCCAATAAAAATATACGTTGACTCAGATTTCCACCTCTGTAAAAGCTGCTGCTGAATGCAGGATTTAATTCAATCCTTTCTTCTCCTTCAGAGTTGCACCCCAAGTGGGAAAGGTGCAAAAAATGAGCATCATTATTGAGTCCCATCTCTGTCCGTGACATGGTTTTGCTGCTGGTTGGATACTTCTGTCATATCTTCAATAGTAAAAACTGATATCAAAGGCCAAATCTCTGTATCCTGTAAGATAAACCCGAGTGAAAGCCAGAAGAGGTGGGAGCCTCCTCCTTATCTATCACTGTGAGCATGGTGAGGCCCTGGCACAGGTTGGGCAGAGAAGCTGTGGCTGCCCCTGGATCCCTGGAAGTGTCCAAGGCCAGGTTGGAGCAACCTGGGATAGTGGAAGGTGTCCCTGCCCATCGCAAGGTGTTGGAATGAGATGACTTTTAAGCCCCTTTCCATCTCAAACTATTTTGTGATTCTATTATGAAGGCAGTTGCAGAGATGCATCAGCCTAAGAGTTTGGCAAAATATTTGAGTTTTCCATATAACACAAGCAGTGCTGTAAGCAGCCTGAAAACCCATTTCTGAATCCCACTTCCTGTGATAAGCATAGTTCTGATTTTGCTCCTCTGCATAGTTTCTTTGAAGTATTTTCAGCCCAAGCTGGATATTTTAACAAAGCTCATAGGAACCAGTGTTTGAAGGTGAGCAACAGATTCAAAAGCTCTCATAGCAGGAGGAGTGATTCATTTGCAAAAGTGTCTCATTTCCTTAGAAAACCAGACTAAAAACATCAGAGAATATTATTAGATCCAATACAACAATAGAATGATTTCTGATGTATCTCAGAACTACATCTGGTTGGAGACTGGATTGCCATCTAGACCCTTGGTCTAAACCCATATGGTTACTCATGGACAACAGTGTAAAAATCTGAATTTTGCAGATAGCAGCAAACTTGGAGGCATTGCAAGGAAGGAGCAAAAACAGCTACTTAATTTTGCTCATGTGTGGTATGACATTTGCTGTTGCCTGTTCTGAAAACAAACTTGGTCAGAAATACAAATGTCAAAATAGAAAACGAAAGCAAGCATAAAATTACCAGGAGAAATACTGATGGGCAAAGACTAGGCTATATCTTTGCTAACCCTTACCTGGTGTCAAATTAAAGAAAAGAAATATGAGGTGCTTTTACAGTAATATTTTAAACTATGTTGCTTAAGAAAATGAGGCTGATAATTTCTGAAGCTGTTAAACAGTTTCAACAAAACATGACAAAAGGTTAACAGTCACAATTATTTCAAATATATTGAATTAAGTCACTGTAAATTTTCTGGGGGTGGGGGAAAAGAAGATAGCTGGTTAAAAAAAAAGCAAGAGGACATCAAATCATGTTGTGTTCTTCTAGAAGAAAGGCCTAAGATAAACTCAACCTTATTAGACACAGAAGGGCAACATTAGGAATGCAAGATCTGAGAAAACAGGTTTCAGAAGTCCTGCTGCTCAAGAACCAGGAGAAGTGCGACCCAAGAAATCACAACCAGAAATGGAAAATTTTGATTAAATGTTGTTTCTAATGACATGGCACCTACACTGAATGATTGCCCAGAGGTGGTGGATGCCTCATCCCTGGAAGCATTCACAGTCTGGTTGGTCAGGTCTCTGAGCCACCTGGTCTAGATGAAGATATCCCTGCTCGTTGCAGGGGGAGTTGGACTAGGTGGCCTCTAAAGGTCTCTTCCAAGCCAAACTAGTCCATGATTCTATGTTAGATGACATAAACAACAATATTTGGCAAAAGATGAAGTGCTGGTGTTCGAAATTCACTGAATGGAGAGCGACCTCAAAGAATGTTTCTTGTCGTTTTTAATTTTTGGATACTACTCAAGCATCTGAAGTGATTTAAATCAAATTGTTGAGTAGCACTGTAGCAATTCCCCAGCAAGGGCAGGATTCCCTGAACCTGGCCTGTATTATCTAGCAGCCCAGCATGATGTGAATTTTGGAAGTACAAAGGAGCTGAGTGGTTCCTCAGGCATGACAAATTTTGTGCCTTTCTTTACGCTTCCAAAGCATTCCTAGGTTACAAGTTTCTCCAGTGTATTTGTGAATCAGAATTAGCTGCTGATGTGTTTTGCACTTTATAATTTAAAAAAAAAAAAAAAAGAAAGAAAGAATCCAACTTGTCCTTATTTGTCACGCCTGGCTTCCTTAAATCACACTGGATGCTCCAAGTCTGCCTGAGCTCAAGGGGAGACAGATAAGCTCATGGAAAGGAGGTAATTTGCACACAGCAACGGTATTTAGCTCAGGTTGACCAAAAAATGCAAATTTTGGGGAGCTGGGAGAGGCAGCACCACGTGTACTGGATTAGCCTTCATATTTGTTGATATTTTAAAGGTGATAGATGGACTAAAACCCAATGACTTTTGAGTTTCCACAGTTCTGTGCTGTGGTGGGAAGTGGTGCAAGAGAAGTCTGCATGCAGTGGGTGTCAACACCACCCATCTAGATCCTGCACACTTGTCCTTCCATCTCTGGTGGATATTTCTACTTCATCAAATTTTCTTGTGCAAAAATAACAGCTGGCTTCCTTTCATGAGACTCTTCATAATTTCTGTAGTAATTTTGTTCTGGTTTCAGCTAGGATAGGGTTCATTTCTTCTTAGTAACTGGCAAAGTGCTGTGTTTTGGATTCAATATGAGAATAATGTTGAGAACACACCAATATTTTGTTTTTTGCTAAGTAGTGCTTATGTTAATTCAAGGACTTTTCAGTATCTTGTGCTCTTCCAATGAGGAGGCACACTAAAAGCTTTAAGGAAGTAGCCCCAATGCCAAGTTGTGGCCAGAAGAACTTTTTTTGTACTCCTGAACATCTTCATTGGCAATACAGTTGTTTGTTCCCAAGTAGGTAACAGAAATAATTTAGCTTGAAGTTAATCCAGTAAAATTGTCATTAAAAACTTCTGGGAAGAAAAGAAGACCTTATTAATTTTTAAATGAAACTTGAAATAATTTTATTCTTTCACTTTTTTTTTTTTTTAAATTTCACAAAACAATGTTTTTGCTTTGATTTTACATCTCCAGAATTGCACTTTCTGCAGTGTCCTCACAAGGACTAATAAAACAATATTATTTTTTTTTCTAGTGGCTTTGTATACTTGGATGGCTCTGATTTATCTGTGATTTAATTATATCTTTGAGTGAAGTCTTGAGTGCTGGAGAGAAGGTCCAAATGCTATTTGGATAATGCCAGACTTGGTGTTTGCAGAGAGTATGACTGGACCTCTGGTGGCCTACACCTGTTCTAAATGCAGGTCATTTCTATGAATAGTAAACATGATTTTGAGGAAATATTGTGCACATCAGCATTAATCCCTCTCTCAGCACCATCACCTTCCTACCAAGACACCAGGACCTCATGCCTTTGATCTACTCATGTCCAGGAGTTTGTATAGCTGATAATGAAGAGGAAATCCTGGCCTGGTGATGCCAATGAGGCAATCCATTCACCAGTCCCTTGGAGCCAGCACAATGCTGCATTTTTGGAGCAATGCTTTTAGTAGTCAAACATTACAGAGCTCTCTCTGATCAGCTTTTGATTCCCATTTAAGAACAAGCCACTCTGGCAAATGGTCCTATAGACCCATCCGAATGTTTCACTTACTCCATCCTGCTTAGATAAAGTCCCAGAAATGTTCTGTGAAATGATACTTGCATGGTAAATATTTAACAAAGAGAACGCCTCCGGCCTTCCATGTGCTTTTCATACATTCAAGATGATTGCAATGTTTTATTTTGGGAATGGAAAGTCTATTCTTCCCACCATCTCCCTTCCTCATCTCAGACTTCTGTTATGAACCAGCTTGCCTTTCTTAAGGGACCATTAATGATTTACTATCGCAAACTGCTGAGTCAAAGCTGGTAGGTAGAGGGCTGTAGACGTGAAGGCCAGTGATGCAATTTAGCTTCTACCTCTTAGCTAAATGGAGCCTCCTTCCCCTAAGAAACTGATTCACAAATGGAGACACTGATGCTGCTCCAGTAAGACCATTTCCCACCCTTTCTGGTTTTATTTGTTTTATTTTAGTGGAGTAAGGGTGAGCCAGTGGTGCGGGATTCAAGTTTTCCCCAGACTTGATTCCGGAATGTGGTTGTCACTCACAGCCGAGATGCAATCTGGGATACAACTAGAAACTCTAAAGTGAAGTGTGTGGACAAGACGATGGATTGGGAGATGCTTTAGCAAAGTTATCCCAGAGAAGATATAGACAGAGAAAAACCAGCTGAGCTGCAGCAAGTCAAGTTAAGAATATGAATCATGAGCTGGTGAGATATACAAAGAATCATAGAATATCCTGATCTGGAAGGGACCCATGAGGATCATCCAGTCCAACCCCGGGCTCTGCACAGGACAGCCCAACAATCCCACCTGTCCCTGAGAGCCTGTTCCAAACCCTCCTTGAGCTCTGGCAGCCTTGGGGCTGTGACCGAACCCTGGGAAGCCTGTTCAGTGCCACCCCCTGGGGGAAGAACCTTGTCCTTAAAGGCACGTAGTAATTCTGTTTCATGCAGAGGATGACAAGGAATCTTCAAGATCCAGAGCTGACCTAAGGCCATCTTATAGTCTCCTAACTTGCCTTTATTATGTAAATGTAAATTTCAGCTGATAAATCAGTCAATCAGTAAAATCAATGGGCCAAACCAGAGAGTAAAACAGGAAGTGGGATGTTTTTGGTTTGTTCTATTACCTGTAGGTTGTCTCCAAGGAGCTTGGATTATGAGACAGATCCTGAGCTGAGTGCCATCTCTTACCCTAGAAAATGATCCTCTTTTGTTTTGAGTACCTGCAAAGTAATTTATCTTCCTTTGGATCAAACCATCCCAGAATTGTTTGGGCCAAACGAGACCTTAAAACTCATCTAGTTCCAAATCTCTGCCATGGGCAGGGACACATTCCACTAGACCAGGTTGCTCCAAACCTCGTCCAATTTGAACTTGAACACTTCCAGAGATGGGGGACCCACAACCTCCTTTGGCATCTTGTTCCAGAATATGCTGGATGTTAGAACATGCTACAAAGGACATAAAGCAGCAGCAGCAGAAAGAAAGAAAGAAAGCAGAGAGATATACAGTTGAGAAGCTTTTGGGGATTGGGCTTCTCCAGTTGTCTGACTAACACTTGGACTGGTACTAATTTGGAAAGATCAGCTGGACACAATCAGAGTCCAAACAGCCAGGAAGCTGTTCTACACAGAATGTCTCATCCTCCAAAACTGTTTATCTCTCTCCCTCCATCCACCATCAACCAGACAAGACAGGCTTTATGAGACAGACATGCTAGAGTACCCACTGTGCCTAAACCTGCCAGTATCCATGGTAGGCCAGTATGCAAACACACTGGCAGAGAGACCTGGTCCTCAAAGCAACCAGCATGCTGCTAAGACAAGTTGGATGCTCAGCAGAGCACGGGGTGCTCCAGCCATGGCAGCAACAACAAAATGGGATTATTGCTTAATTCCACGATTAGCACGTGGCCCAGCTATCATTGTCCAGCTGTATCCCAAGCCCTCATTTGTTTCAAGTTGTTCCAGGCAGGTTGTTGTCTCTGAAAGCTTTTGATTTGATTCCTCTAGCCAGCCCTGTGCTCTTATGGGAAACAGTGGGAGATCATTCCATGCATGGGAAAGTGTCTTTGCTCAGGGCAAAATGTGCTGGTTGGTGAACCGAGCTGCATTGCCTTTGTGTCAGGATGATTTGAGGGCAATGTTGAAGCTTTAACAATGCAGAAAATAAATTCATATCTCTCTGTGCATCTTCCGTGCACATTTTTGTGAAAGGGGGAACTGCCAAACTTGAAACACAGAGGAGCAGTGGAGGTTTTGTATAAAACTTCTGTCTGGGTGGAGAAGTGTGATTGCTCTAACCTTCAGAGATGAGGCAGAAAGAACTGGGGATCCCTGTACCAGAGGCCACCATGCACCAGTAGTTTTAACTGAAATGGAAAAGAAATAAATCACTTCTTTGTTGGCAGAGAGCAGAAATGCACAGCATGAACCCTCGCTCAGCAGGGGGAGGAGAGGGAGGAGGGCAGCCCTCTGTAAAATGGCACAGGGCACAGGGACCACCCTTCCCCATCTGTGGTCTCTTGGCTTGATAGTTTGGTGAGGACCAGCCTTGGGATGGTCAGTCAGGAACCTCAAGATCACCCAGTGATTGCTTTTAGGAAACTGCTGTGAATTCTTCATCCATATCCTCAGCACCATCAGAAAGCCACTGAGCACCACAGTGCAGCCTGCAGCCTTTTTAGGGGTGACAGAAATGGGATCAAACCCTTGTTGGTGACTTTTAGTGGCCAAAACAGAGCCAGGAAGCAGGGTACAGACCACAATGTCATATTAGAAGGCTGGGGAAGGAAAGGGGCATTGGTGTGGGCACAAACCACACCACATCACTTGTCCTCTCTGTTGGGAAGTGGGTCTGGCCCACTTTACTTACTGGTAAAGGCACAGTCATGTTCAGTGATGCTAAAATGGTTTACATTCTCTGCCTATGAGGCCTTTATCTCTGAGTTACAGGAAGAATCTCCTAACATACATGGTCAAGTTTCCCTTCCTTTCTTCCTTTTTTTTCCCTTTTCTTTTTTTTGTTCCCCCCCTTCTTTTTTTTCTTAACACTAAGTGAATATACTCTGTAATGATTTTTTTTTTTTTTAATATTCTACTTGAATAGTAGGAGGAGAAACAGAGGGAGGTGTGCCTGTGTTTTTTCTTCAGCATGAGCTCCTAATTCCCATCCATGCTAATGGGACTGGCACGCATGCATCAAGGGGAGAAGAGACCCCTGAGGGTTCACAAAATATGCAGATGACTGGTTTTTAATGAATGCAAAATGTAAAACAAAAGAAGTATCACAGTCAAGCTGCTCATGCATAATAAAGTCACAGGGAAAAGGGAGCAAATAAATAGAGGAGTCTTCTTGGCTATAACCATCCTTAATATGCAATGGACAATTGGGAACAGCAGGCCCTCCGAAACCCACATCATCAAATAGCAAGTACATTTTGGCAACATGAAACCAACTACGGCAGCATTTCTCAAGCTCCATCCCACCAAGTTATGGGAAAAATATTCAGGCCTCTCCCAATGTACATATTTCAGGGAAAGCAAGAAGGTCTCCCCAAGGAGGCTGGAGAGCTCTGGCAGGATATTACATTGAGACAGTGGAGTCAAATCCTGTGGTGAGGGCTGAATGCTCATTTCTGCTGGATTTGGGAGGGGTTTCACCAGGAATTCAGCGAGGCAGAGCCACAGACAGAGCAGTCACACTGCGGGGCAGCATGAAACAAGGGACTCGTCCCACCAAAGTCAATGCAATTTGTTCACTTGCTAATTTGATGACATTCTGGGCAGCAGACTTAATTAGACGTAATTTGAGAAGTCCAGCATCGGAAGCTGCTCAGAAAGATGCCACTTCCTCCTCCTCCTTCCCCCAAACAAGCACATCTCTCCTTCACATCTCTGTGCTGCACAAAGGCCTTGGTGAGACGGGGCTTCACTTTGCTGCTGCAGCTAAACACACACGTACATGGCAACAGCATCATTCATCCAGGCCCAGAAATCCAGGTCGTGCTTTCCCTCTTTTCATGCCAGTCTCCAGTCGTTGAGTCCTTATTCCCCGATTTGACCTGCTTTCCCTACTGGTACAACCCCAAATGCAAAGTCAAAGAATCATAGAATGGTTTGGGTTGGAAGGAACATTGAAGATCACTCTGTTCAACCTGACCCCAACAGGGAAAAATTCCCCTTCAGTCTGCAGGCACCTATACCCTAGCACAGGAGCATCCTTGTCTTTGGAGTGAGGTTCAGCTTGTTAGAGGAACATGAATTTTTCACAGTCTAAATCCTAACTAGATGTGACTGCTAGAGGTTAGATGTGTGTTCAGGTCTTCTCTACTCTTTGCCTTACCCCTAACTTGAGGGAGCATGTGACCACCTAAAAATCCTTTTTTCAAGAGCGTCCTGGGGAGCATCAAATGCTCAGATGAAGGGTAACATGACCAAACCCCTCTACAGTGACAACATTTATCCTGTAATGAAAGTATCAGTGCAAACACAGGGAAGGCTTATCACACCAAGTACTCAACTCAGTACTGCAGAGCTGAACTTAGTAAACCTCAAAATAAAAAATTAAACCTTAAAGTAAAACCCCTAATAAAACAGTTTTCAGCACTTAGAAAAATCAGAGAAATTATAATATCTGTTCTCTGTACCAGGCAACTAGGGGAGAGATTAAAGAGAACACATGTATAAATGTCATTAGCATGCTAGCAGTGATATAAAAAAACCCTCCAACTTTTAAAATAAATGAGCTGCTACAAAATAAACTACCTTACAACAAAATGTACGTAGGGGATATACAAAGTAAATTAAAAAACAGATTAAAGCAACATCTGTATATTAACATCGTCATAAAACAACACAGTAGCAATAGCAGTGGCATGCAAAGGTATTATAAAATTATAATCTATCCAAGATGTTATGTCATCTTAATGAAACTGTACATCCAATACGTCTCAAGTATTATTCCTCTATGGTTCAAAAACATCCTGTTCTGCAGAGCTAGGCCAACCTCAGTCCTAGTGCTCACAGCCTTGCACAAGTGACAGCCCACTAGTGAAGTCATTTGTCTTCAATCCACATTTATGCCTTCACAAATTCCGTTTTGCCCTTTTCTTATGCTCCTAATTTGAGAGACAGAGCATGAAAACACCTGTTTGTCTCTGGGTTTGCATCAGGGTTGCCCATGGCACATACAGGATGCAGGAAAGTCCTGCTCCAAAGGTAAGTTCTGGAAAGGAATTGGGCACAATTGTCATTTCTTCACAGAAAATTTTTTTCCACAATTTCATGTTCTCACATACCCTCCCACTGATGTATTGAGCTGAAAACTCATCCCAACTGGTAAAAACTCACAGCTTGCTGCCATTCCTGTCCCGTTGCTTGCCTTTCCCTGCTGCCTCTGTTAGGAGGTGCAGAGTAATGGATTTTTGCGTTAGAGAATTTTCAACACCAATAGCTGGCAAAGTTTCTCAGCATTGTTTGGCCAGCTAAAAGTCAGACTCAATGATTTTAGAGGTCTTTTAAAACCTAAGAGATTCTATGTCTCTCTGTTTCTGAGGGCAGTTCCCCACAGGAAGAGGAGGTGGGAAACATAGCAGAGGGTAAATGGGAATTTGTGACTCCCAGGGAGGAATGGGCAGACTGAGGCCACATGCACATGACAAACTTGACCTCCATAAAAGAAATATACTTTCCTGGATTCATTCCACCTAAAAGGAGGTGCTTAGAGGGCATAGTTTGCTTTGGAGTGTAGTAGTCTCATGTCCATCTCTCCTTGACAGAGAAATACCTCCAGAGTATGACTAGATCCTCCAAGATCAGTTCTCCTGAGTGTCCCATCAAATGCCCAACAATAATGGGGTTTATTGCCATGGATTTATGAAAACACCTCACAACCCCAGCACTCCCGATTTCTTAACACTTATCATCAGCTAAAAGCCCCCTACAAGTTGACATGGGACAGTTATGGATATTCACTAATAATTTCTATTATTTACCAGCTGAGTATTTAAATACTTATGTGAGTTCAAATCTCAAATCTCAAAAAGTTTTACAGAAGAAAGACACATTAAGACCTATATTTTACTGAAAAAGTACAACAATTTATAAAAATACACAATACGCAATACCTAAATAAAATGCTGTAGGGGACTCTACTGGGGGCTGGACCTGTGGCGAGTGAGGACCCAGAGCCAAGGGGTTTTGGAGGCTGGAAGAGCATCCTGGGGAGGAGAAGTTTCTGTGTTTGTCCTGTTCCTATGTCCTCCCCAAGGCACTGAATGTTGGTCACTGTTGGAAAGTGGTCTGGATTAATCTTTAGCTCTTTTGTTATTATGCTGCAAGCCTTACAAGCAGCACAGCGAGCCAGCAAGACAGAAAAAGATACTCATTCTGCACTTGCAACTTCCCATTAATTTTCCATTACACGACGCTAAGGCAGTAGAGGGCTGAAAATGTCTCACTGGATTAGGACTAAAATCTCATAGATATTATTAGCATCACACAGCATAAGAGTCTGCATTTGCTGATATCACTAGCTTAGCACATTAATGACTTATGTAGCAAGGCTAATGTTATAAGAATTATGCAATATATATTATAATTGCTGAAGCAACCGTGTAAAGCTAATGAGAAAGCAAAGAGCCTGCCTATGTGATACAAGAATGGAAAACCCTGATATCATGTGCCTACTAGTTTTGTGTGCCTTGTTTGCTTTCCAGGTGCTTAAAGGTGATTTACAAAAAAAGAGGATGAGCAACTTTTACATGGTCAGACAGTGGTAGGACAAGGGGGAATGGTTTAAAACTAAAAGAGGAGAGATTTAGATCAGATGTTAGGAAGAGATTCTCTACTAGGAGGATGGGGAGACCCTGGCACAGGTTGCCAGAGAAACTGTGGCTGCCCCTTCCCTGGAAGTGTCCAAGGCCAGGTTGGATGGGGCTTGGAGCAACCTGGGATGGTGGAAGGTGTCCCTGCCCTTGGCAGGGGGTGGCATGAGCTGAGCTTTAAGGTACCTTCCAATTCAGACCATTCTGTGATTTTATGCCTTCTCTCTTACTCCCAGAAAAATGGCTGGAGGAAGCAGAGGGAGCAAAAAAGACTGCACAGCAGTAGGTGGGAGCAAGGAGTTGAAAATATGCTTCTGCAATCATCTCACAACTTACTCTCCTTAAAATGTTCCCTACAAAAGTATGTGGAAGGAGAAGTGGTCTGTCTTTGAAGAAATAGCGTTTAACTTCTTTTATTGTCTTATAATCCTGTCTTTGTTTGGGGAAAGTCACCCTGAGCCACCTTTGGCTCAGCAACCAACTGGAGCATCCAGGGTGGACATGGGAGAGCTGGGGGGGGGACAACAGCCCTGCAGGGCTTCCCAGAGCTCATGAGGAACAGGCCAGAGCTCATGTTCAGCTCATACATTGAGTTTAGCTGCTAAAGCTGCTTCTGCTTCTGCCAGTGCATCAAATTCATCTGGATGGTATGGCAAGAAGCAGAGTTGCGGCAATCCATACCCACAATGGGAAGATCCTCACTGAAGCAGGCTGGAAAATTGGAAGAGCAAAGCACTACTCGCTTACCAAGAGTTTTGAGTCCAGGGTGTCTCCTATTCAATTATAGTTTGGTGGCAAGTAAACCTTGCAGACAGATATAATATGCCTAACCTCTGTTCTGCTCTGCAGTGGTGCCTAAAAAAAAAAGCCTCAGCTGTGTGCCTGTTGTCAATACCAGGCATGAGAAATGCAAAGAAACCACTTCTCACAAGTGCAACCCGAGCTGAAAACCCGTCAGTGATGGGTTCACCTCCTCCACCACCTCCTGCCTCTGCAAAGACATACACACCCTCATCCCAGCACCTTCCCCTGCATCTCAGAGATGTACACCCACCTCTGTTATAAGACCTGCTCTGTGTGAGAACCACAGGTACATTTTTGTGTAGCTCTGGCCTTAATCTCTCTAACCATGCCATACTCATACTCCATCCACTATGGGCTTTGTGACCATCTCTGTTGCTGTTTTGGTTGTTTGGTTCTTGGTTTTGGTTTGGGTTTTTGTTTGTTTGTTTGTTTGCCTTTTTTTTTTTTTTTTAAATGCAATACCTCCAGTGAAATGCAGAAGTTTTAATAAGAGAGGAACAATCATGTAGTGCATTTCACTGCAGTGGGAAGAAACCAAAAAGGAGGGGTAAAAAATGGGAACATTTGCAGCTTATAGCAAGGGAAATGAAATATTTAATAAGCAAAATGCTGTATGTGCAAGGAGGGCTCCCCCAGCCCCCCGCTTTCTTCCTTGGCAGAAATTAAACAACTTTTACACACCACGTAGTCTTCAGTACAGTATGCTAATGATGTCCCTGATGCCCTCTTCATCTGATCAAACTTAATTGTCTGTGTCAGGCTGCCAATTAACAAAAGGATCTCCTAGAGTACCAACTTCCAGAGCTACCTTAAAGGTTAATTGAATCATGTAAGCCCAATGCTCTGGCGGACTCAACTTCAGGATCCTATTCTAACCAGGGGTCTGTAGGGGTAACAAATAAAGGAAAAGTTTAATTGCTAAACCAGCCAAATCTAACAGTCACATTAGGAAAGAAATGATCTTTCGCAGCTATCCCTCCTCCCCCCTCTTTTTTTTTTACAGAAATAATCTTGGTCTTTTTATATGTATCAGGCAGTTTCTAGATTTCACTATCAGGGCTAAATAGGAAGAACCAAATTTTGCTCTTTGATGTATATGCGAACTGGGTCAAAAAAGATAACTTGGTAGATCCAAAAGCGTGATTTATTCTTTTATTCACCCTTTATTTTCTGAAATGTTCCCCTACCAATTGCAAAGTGGCAGTGGGTGGAGGGTCACAGCATGAGAGCTGTGGGGATTTGGAAGCAACAGGCACTGCCGTCGCTCAAGGCATCAAAGCCAGCTAATGGGTATCCCTGTTTCCTCTCCATCTGTCTCCTCTTCCAAGGTGTTTGTTATTACCCATTTCTTTTGGTTTCCCACTTTTTTTATAAACACATTTTTAAAGTGCCTGTCTTGCCACAAAAGTCTGGTATGGCCATTTCAAAGAAGGTGAGTTCAAAATTAGTACCACAAACAGGTTTTTTAATATAAAAAAAACCAAATACTGTGACTGGGTTGAGAATAGGGATCCCCAAAAAAAAGATTGGACCTGGGATCCCCCATTCTTTTGGGGTAATTACTTTTGTATGGAATTCTGCTATGTTTGAACCAAATGTAGCATCATCTCTATTTGCCTTAGTACCCTGAACTGGGGTTTTAGCTGGGCATCGTGTCTTATTTGTCTAGTCCCAAAACCAATAGCATAGAAGGCCATGAAGTAAGTGCTGAGAAAAAGAGGAAATTTTAAATTAACTCCATGAGTATGTGAACAGCCTGAGGACCAAGAAGAAAAAGTTGTCTATCATTAAAGGATTGAGAAAAAAATAACAAATAAATGTCAAATAACAAACAAAAATACCTTGCTAGTGAGATTTTATGAAGGCATCCAATGACAGTGCTTGGTAGAGTTCACTTTCCTTGAAACCTGCCAACCCCACTGGATTTCCCCCAGAAGGAAAGTAGCTGATAGTCTTTTTCCATAGCCAAAATAAATGAGGTGAAGAAGACAGAAGTGCAAGGAGAGGTAGAGGTGTTATAGAACAGGGCTGGGGAGCTGTGCCTGTCCCTGCCCACCATCCCTCCTCTCCTCCTACATGAAGGGTTGGTTTTAACACTCCCTATGTGCAGGAGTGACCTGTGAAGGGATTCAAGGATAGTCATGGACCAAACTTCCCAACAGCTCAGTGAGGAGGGGTTTTCTACAACTGCAATTTTCACATTTCCCCCGAAACAGCTCAGCAAGGTGACATGTCTTGGCCATCCCCTGGATGTGCTGAGTGTCCCTCTGTGTGCTGAACCACAGCTGAGCTAAGCCAAGTAAAACCTCCTGCATTGACTTACCCAAAAAAAAAAAGGGTTCCTCAGGAGGGACAGACAAAATACTGCAGCCAAGAGGTTAGGACTAGATGATCTGTAACGTCCTTTCCAACCCGATCCACTCTATGATTCTATGATTCTCTGAGTCTATGAATGCATTTTAAACTGAAAATTCTAGGAAAAAGGTCTGTAAGGCAAACCAAGCTAACCCATATTATAGCCATGGATGATACGACCATGTAGGTTTTTTATCCAAAATTTATTCTCCAACTTCTTTTCTTTGTGATTTGACCTCTCCATCCTTTTTTTTTTCCTATTTATATATATATCACTTTAATACTCTAGGCTTGCTAAAAGTTTCTCCTTGCTTAAATATTACGGCACTTTTACATAAAACTGCCTCTTCATTCTTTAAAAAAAAAAAACAAAAAAAAACAAAAAAAAAAACTTAAAACCCCAATGCGTTCCTGTATTTTTTTTCAGGTTTGTCTTTTCCAGGGGTACTCAGGCAGCCCTTGAGCTCTCCCACAAAAGCTCTGTCTCCCCTCCCACAGCCACGCATCGTGATGATGTTGGTGGTTTGCACTTAGCTGACATTGTCTGCCTGTGAGCAAACAGCAGCAGACACGACGGCCCCTCTAACAAACTCCTGCAAACTGATCTATTATCAACGGCAGGGTCCTGCTGTATTGCTGGCGGGCACAGTAATTAATTTCCATGCATATCATTGCCAGGATCGCTTACTGATCCAGGGAGCAAGATCAGAGATGTCACACCATAAATTGAGTCAGAGCCTTCACCTCTGTGTTCAGCGTGCAATTTTACACGCGCTTGACAAAGTAACAAACAGGGGGTAAAAAAGGCAGCAGTTCCCCAGGGTGATGGACGGGGGGAATTGGCCCAATAAATTGTTCCCTGTAAAAAGCAATGTTTTCCTCATTAAAAGGCAGTGAATTCTCTATTGCTTTTCATTAGTTGTGGCCTTGCTAGACGTGAGGTTTAATTGGCAGTGTGTTTACAGGACGCCGGCCCCAGAGGTGAAGGAGACAAAGAGGCTGAAAAGAGATTCTTATTTATTAAGGAGAGGTGACAGGCAGCTGCTTAATAAGTTTTTGTGTGGGTCCTGGAAGAAGTTGCACCATGAAGAATGGCTGTGCAGGTGTAACCCCTTCTGTGCCATTGCTTCATCATTTTTAACCATCAGAATTTAAATTCTACCTACTTCCCCTTCTTGAGAGGAAAATAAATAACACATTTTAGCAAATAATACTATAGCAACACAATAATAAAAATAAACTTGCATTGGTTTCAAAGGTCCTGGTTGACTGCTGTGCTCTCAGATTCTTTTGAGATATTGAAGCAACCTCCCTCTGCTTGATGTTTGTAAGAGAGGATGTATTGGTATTACCATACTGCTTCTTATTTACAGGACAGCACAGGTGCAGGGTCAGTCCCTACACACCCCAGTAAAGTGGGAAAAGCCAGTGGAACAGAAAAATTTCCACAGAAGGACAGAACATCTGACTCTCTTCCTCTATGAGCAGCAGGGTCTGCAGAAAAACATCAGCACAAACCCAGAAATATTTGAAAAAAAAAAAAAAAATCACGTGTAGGAATGCAAAGATTAAAGTAGCTCAAATAGAAAGGGCAAAAAACCAAGGTGCTCTGTAAGAGCAGAAGGGAGGCTTCTGCCTTAATGTCCAGATTCAGCTATAGATCAGAGCTGAATGGAAGAAAAAAAGGCTATGACTTGGCAAGCAATGTTATCTATGGCAATTTTCCCACAGAAAATACACATTTATGCTTGAAAGTTACCCATATAGTGAAGCAAACCCAACTTTTTTTGGCAAATTCCAACTGTCTGCCTATCTTTAAATCTACAATATTGGAATTTTGTAGTAATTAAACATGCAACACAGAAAACATAAAAAGTAATTTAAAAATGCCGCAAGTTCTTGAAAAAATAGGACAGCGAATTTTTCTGTCTGAATGTTACAGTTCATCCCAACTCAGGTAATCAGAGAAACCCTCAGTTTTACATATAGTGTGTTTTGAATCCCAGTACGTGTCACCTAAGATGTTTCTGCCCTGCCTTCTAACAAGTGTATCATAGAATCAAGACTCATTAAGGCCAGAAAAAACAGAAAAGACCATTCCCCAGCACTGCCAAGGCCACCACTAACCCGTGTCCCCGAGTGCCACATCCACACAGCTTTTAAATCCCTCCAGGGATGGGGACTCCACCGGTGCCATTGGCAGCTCTACAAGGGCTGAACAATCCTTTCCATGAAGGGATTTTCCCCAATACCCTATGTGAACCTCCCTTGGCACAGCTTCAGGCTGTTGCCTCTCATCCTGTCCCTTGTTCCCTGGGAGCAGAGCCCGACTCCCCACCATCTCCCCCCTTCTCTCAGGGAGTTGGAGAGAATTCCAGTCCTCCCTGAGCCTCCTTTTCTCCAGGACGAGCCCCCCCAGCTCCCTCAGCTGCAAACTGCAAAGTGAAAATAAGAGCTCCAAACAATATTGCAAATCAATGCCTCAACACTTATCTCTATTTCATATTTTTCTCTAATCAACATGTTTAAGAGCAATACAGCCATCCTGGCACTCCACAGCTTGTTGTGATTGCAAGAAATACTGGTGGAATGGGAGCTTTAAAATTAAGTAGCATGGAGTGTCCAGTAATTAATTTGATTTTTACATCCATTCTTTATTTAATGCAACTTTAAAACTACGTTAGAAGCTGGAAATAAGCAGTGTAGCATGAAAATGAACTGGCCAGATTCCAAGTGAGGCAGGAATTAGCATAATGTTAAATGTTGAGGATTGTCCTCATCACTGAGCTTAGGAAGGGGGTGGATGTGGTGGAGGAAGGGACCTTCCCTGTGCCTATCACCGTACAATGGGAGATCAAAGCACAGTGCTGTGCCATGCAAAAGGACCATCTCTGCCCCAGTCTCAAGAGAAGAGAGGGGAGAGAAGCAAATACCAGGAGCTTGAGAGAAGACATGTGCCTGAATGGGAAGTCTGGAGCAATGACTTTGGGGACCATCACACCTGCACTTTGCTCTTCATGACTCATGTTGCATTTGCCCCTCCACGTGTTGCTGGAATGGTCCCATTTGAGGGAGATTCCTATACAAGCTGCAATGAATGCTTTCCTCCTCTCATCCCATATTCACAGTCTTTCACGTCTCTCCATTTGCTTCATTCAGGTGAGGTGACCCAACATCAACATCACTCCTGTGATTCCCATCGTTTTGCAGTTGTTTTGGCAGAGCAACTTTTGTGTGCTGAAGCAGGAGTGTTGAAGAACTAGTTTTCCATGGAGCAATGCCAAAATAACCTCAGAAAATCTGGCACAACCTGTTTCTCCAATCATCTCCGTTTCACTCTCAAGGAGAGTTGAGTCTCCCTCACCGGAGATATTCAAGAACCATCTGGATTCAATCCTGTGCAACGTGCTCTGGGATGACCCTGTTTGAGGAGGGAGGTTGGACCAGATGATCCACTGTGAGCCCTTCCAGCCTGAACCGTTCTGGGATTCTGTGAAGTGTAGTGATGGGAGACTAACTGATGGGAAAATACAGTCTGAGTCTCAGCAGAAAATACATAAAAAATTGGAACTGTTTGGTAAAGGAGGCAAGGGAAACCTGATAAAATTTTGTAACTTCAGTAGTGATTGGCAGGTTGGGCAAAACAAACCCAAGTCTTTTTTAAGCAACACATTTCTGATGTCTCTGGGGAAAAAAAAAGGCAATCAGGCTGGATTTCAGTCCCAAAACTGAACTTTGGGTCGCTAAGGAAATAATAAAAACCACTTTGCACTGTGGAAACAGAGCAAGGAACTTAGAATCATCCCAATCCAAACCCAAATGAGTTTTGCTAAACTGTAGAATCATTTATGTTGTAAAAGTCCCTTAATATCGTTGAGTCCAACTGTCCTCACCATTGCAAAGGCCACCACTAACCCATGTCCCCAGGTGCCACAGCTTTTAAATCCTGTGCCAGTGCCTGACAATCCTCTGGGGGAAGGAATCCTCACTCATACCCAATCTAAACCTCCCCTGGCACAACTTGAGACTTTTTCCTCTTGTTCTGTCACTTATTCCTTGGGCAAAGAGACCAATCCTCATCTGGTTACAACATCTTTCAGGTTATCCTGACTGGGCAGTGATGAAAGGAACAGCTGGGAACCAGGACTGCATCAGTGCAAAACCAGCCTTGGGTGTTATCACCCACAGCCTTTCAAACCACCAGTTCTGGCCTCTATTCACTGACTGGAAATGGATGCAACTCCCCAGCTGCACCAGCAAAAATGTTTATCATTCACAGATGCCACTTCCCAAGTAGGATATGAGGGCTCATACTCATGTGCAGATTAAGGAGCTGGAGGGTTTTGGTGTGCCAACGTTCAAAAGTTCACCACAAGAGTGTAGGAGACAAATATTTCTGCAAGAAAAACAAGAGTTGCAACAATAACACGGCATTTTAGCAATTTCTCCTAGAGTTTGTGTTGATTTTTTAAGGTAGCTGTTCATGATCAGTTCCCAGCTCTCTGATATCCTGCGTGTCCTTGCTCTGCATCTTTTTGAGGTAATGTCTCCTCCATTTCTCACCAGATGTGAATGTGAATTCAGTCTGGTCATTGCTGCTGTAGTCGGCACCTGTTCCTGGGAAGTTGAGTGCTGCCAGGTTTGGAGTCAAGAAGGTGCTCTTGTATAATCTCTGCTTAGATGTTTCATGGACACTGCCCATTTCAGGCTCTGCCTTAGGGTTATTCACACATAGCAGTCAATGGGCTGTGTAGATCACTGATGCCTCTGCCACAGCCAAACCCATGCCTATGGGATGAATTGCTAAACCTCGTGATCAAACATGGGGTCTACACAGCCCTGCAGTAATATCTCCTCCCTCTTGTCCCTCCTTCCTTCACTAACAATGCCTCTTTGCTCCTTGATTACATTAAATTCCTGGACTCAGATTTCAAGCTTTCAGCTGCATTTGCTGTTCAGCATGGACAGATTTAATGGCACAAGCTCTTGTGAAGACATTGCTGTGTCTGGCTCAGGGGCCATGACCAACCTGGGATAGTGGAAGGTGTCCCTGCCCATGACTGGGGGGTTGGAACAAGATGAGCCTTAAGGTCCCTTCCAATCCAAACCATCCAGTGATTCTATGTATGACTTTGCAAAGAGGTTGTGCATCAGTTCCCAGATCAGCAAGAGGTGACCAGTGGATGGGAAGGCCACAAATGGGATCTAACCATGTGCAGTCCAGTTGTGTACTGGTGAACCCTAGCACGAGTATGCCCATACTGGCCACATGCCTATGATGGTCCACCACGAGCCTCACCTAATCCCATAATTACAGTCCCAATGCTCATGCAGAAGCCAGCAGCAGCTCAGCTAAGGTGTTTGGGTTTCCTACTCCAATTTCTAAGAATAAAACCTTAAGGCACTGGGTACATAAAACAGGCCTCACGACTCATTACTGCAACATGCCCAACTTTTATGCAGGCTTTTTCCTTAGCTCCTACACCCACTGAACAACCATTAATGTTAATGTTAATGGCTGTTACACTCCAAAAGCTGCAGCAAAGGCCCCAAGGAACAGCAACCCTTATAGCACTTTCTTTACAGAACATGCCCTGGCTTAAGGTTATCAAAAACTCTTCAGGTCTTTCTAATTGCAGTTGAGTGGGTTTCAAAGCCAAGAGGAAAAACACTCATTGTCAGACGGGCGATGTTCCTGTTATTGCACTCCCTCAAAGTCTGATGCACGTTGCAGAAGGCAACAAGTAGTGAAGTGGAATCCTGGCACATGAAAATCCATCAGTCTTTGAGGAGATTGTTTCTTGTGGAAATTTGAGTGGACTCCTGATGGACATCTTGTGGACCTTTCTTCTAGACACCTGAAGGCCACTTAGAAAGACAGAGGTTTATGATCTTCTTGAATAATTAGTGTTTTCTCACAGTGTTTTCCCCGGATGTCCCTGATGGACTTTTTGTGGACCTTTTTTCTGGAAACCTGGAGGGACCCCTGATGGACATCTTGTGGACTTTTCTTCTGGACACCTGGATGGACTCCTGATGTCTTGATGGACATCTTGTGGACTTTTCTTCTGGATATGTGAAGGGCTACTTAAAAAAAAGAGGTTTTTGAGCTCCTTGAATAATTAGAGCGTCTTCTCCCAGGGTTCTCTCCAGATGTCCTTGATGGACGTCTTGTGGAACTTTTTTCTGAACACCTGGATAGAACCTCTGGTGGACAGCTTGTGGATAATTTTGGACAACTGAAGCCCTACTTAAAAAAAAAATAGATACATTTATGAGCTTCTTGAATATCTGCAGTGTTTTCTCCCACAGCAGTTGCTTGTTGTTGGCTGATGTGCGGGAGCCAAATTAAACACATGACAGTCCCAGTGCTGGCTGCATATGGCATGTCAAATGGTGCTCTAAGTTATTTCTCCCAACATGAGGTGTCAGTTATTTCCACTCCACCCATTCCTGCTGTCCAGTGATTTTTGCTCTGCTTGGGTGATCTGTTCCCCAGATCTCACACTGATTTCACTGATAAAATGAGGTAATTCCCACCTGTACAGTGGAGCACGTTGATGCTTTCTTTGAGACAGCTTAATAATCCAAAGGGAAATCTATATTTACATCTCGGGGAGAGGGAGTCACTGTCACCCCTCACCCAGCACATCCAGGACCAAACTAAGAAGTCTCTGCTGCCTTCAAGCTTGACTGTGCACAGAAAGTCCCACCAGAGTCTTACGAGGGAAATAAACAGATCACTTTTATGGCATTTACCAAACTATCCCAGCATTTACCAATACATCCCAAGTGTCGGTCAAGGGAGCTCTAGCAAGGATGGCCCGGATCTGGTGCAGTGGGACAGGATGAAAGATGTTGGGTTTTGGCTGCAGGGTCCACCACAGGGCTCTGCCAAGGGCATTTCCTTTGCATTCAGTCCTGGGTGAACAGAGATAAAACTTTTCCACATCACAAGGAGAATATCCCGTGCTTAACACAAAGATGCTGAGGGATTCCTTGGCATCCAGGGAAATGCCTATTTTTTTTAAATTTATTTTATTTTTAAACTGAAAGAAATCCCTGGGGGATGTTTGGTGGTGAGGATTTTTTGGTTTGTTTGAGCGTTGTTTTTTTTTTTTTTATTTATTGGTTGGTTGGTTGTGGATTTGTTTGTTTTGTTTTGTTTTGTTTTTTTCTCGGCATACACTCTTTAGCATTTAAGGATTTTTTTTTTTTAAAGGAAAGTTTTAACACAACAAGCAGTAGAATGGCTCTACACTGCCACCAGTAATGAAAGTTAGGCTTGCCAGCCACAAAGGCAGTTTAACCCCTTGGTCACACCTCGGCTTTTAATTCCCTTTGAATAGGCCTGATACAGCTTTGATGGAAAACGCACCCAGTGCATGGTTCAGAAGGCTACAGAATTGAGAGCTATTAAATACTAAAAAGACAAGGTGAGAAACAATTTGCAAAATCTCCTCTTTTTATAGACTGCAGCTATTGAGAAAAATTGAGTAAATTCCCCAGCTACCAAGACTGCAGTCTGTTTCAAGATTCCATCAATTTTTTACGGTACAATCAATATTTATGAATCCCCAAAGAAATATTGCAAAGAGAAACATGGTGAAACATTTTCCATGCAGTTGCAAAGATGTAACGTGGGGACCTAAATAACTTTTAAAATAATCTCAATGACAATCAAAGTGCCTTACATAGCCAATATGGTTTAATGTCAGTGTTTATATTAGCTCTCTTCTAAAGAATAGATGGAAAAAGGGAGAAAAAGTAAGGAAAATGTTTGCAGTTTAATCTCTCCTAAAGAAGACACTTTACTATAATAAGTATTCTGTAATTTGGTGCTTAAAAATTCAAGGGAAGTGTCATATTGAAAGTTCTTTGATTTTTTTTTTAATGCATTAAAAATATTCACTGTCATGCAAGCAATGGATTTTTCAGTCAGCTGGAAAAGAAAAAAAGATTTCTATAAAAACTAGGCAAACAAACCCACATTCCTTTAATGGCTACTTTAGGTTTAATATCTAAACTTATTTAAATAACTCTGAACCCTCCTGCTGAGAAATATTGAAAGTAATGGATTCCTTTGTGTGTAATCTCCATTTACATGTAGAGTTTAATTTCCCTCTGGGCAGAACCTGTGTAAAACTTGCCTTGAAATGTCCCTCTGTAAAAACACTATGTTTAGGGGGATGCCTTTTATTTTATTTAAAATTTGTTTTGCGCATTAAAAAAAGCAAAGAGCCAACTCACCTCAGAGCTGCCAAAATGGTGACCATCATATGAAGTTAAACATCATTGATCACAGTAAAGGTCAACCCCAGATGCCCTGAAATCCAGACAAAAGCAAGCTCAGCCCTGGTGTGATCATCACACCCATGACAGGTCTCTCCAGTGATACTGGTACCTCCCAGAGGAACCTGACTTTTCCTAGATGGAGTTTGATTTTTGGGTGGAGTGACTCTAAATTTTAAGCTTCTCCCTTGGTGTTTGGACATCCTTTGGCTCTATCCCTTTTCTCAGTCCTGTCCTACCTGGCTTCACAAAAATTTTAGCTACAAATACTCTATTGTGCACATTTTCAGTTGGTTGCCATCACATCCTTTTTTTCTTTTTCTTTTTTTTCAATTTCTTCTAACTCAGAGGAGACAATACTAGAAGAGATCACTCTTAATGAACCAGTAACTTAAAGCATTTAATTACCTAAACCAAAGCCTTAGCTTCAATGCTAATATTTTATTTTTAAACATCAGCAAGGGCTAAACTAAGGAAATCTGATGAATTTGCAAAAAGCTTTCAGTGAGGCTTATTTCCCCAAATTAATCAGGCAAGTTGCAGTCCCAGCTATTTATAAGTCTAGTTAAGTGTTGTTCCCTTGTGAGGTGCCTTTTTTTTTCTTGCCTTCCATACTTACTGAGGTGTCTCAGTTATTCAGCCTGTTACCTAGATATCTCATCCAGGGGAATCTCAGTGGGAAGATCTGATATCTGATCTGTTTCTATATTTAATAGCATATTTCATCATGGGGGAATATTTTATTGAACTATCTCCCCTGAAACTATTTTTTTACAGTGAGCTACATTCAAAATAGAAATATTTTAAAACATGTTTTTGCTGGAAAATATAAGAAAAAAAAAATCTTTTCTTCCTTGAGGAGGATAAAGCAGGATCTGTCATCAGGAGAGGGTGAGGCAGCAGGAAAAAAAGGGCTTGTCCTCAGAAAACTTTGAAAAATCATTTGATTAAAAAAAATAGATTCCTTTGAACTTAAGGTACCTGAGGATGGGGATGATGATGGGAAACATCCACACCAAGGTGACCCATGGATGCTCCACCATGATGGAGGTGGGGATACCCTGGTTGTCTCTACCCTCTTATGATAAACACCATTAAGAGTTAAAAACTCAAATGTTCTTCAAGCCCACACAGCTCTCCCATTTATAAAATACATATTTTTTAAAATGCCACCCCTGCTGGGACAAAGAAGCCCCCAACAATAAAGCTACAGAGTGGTATTGTGGTAGAAGCCCCCTAGTCCACCCAAGCAGCTAGGGATGACTTGGCCAATGTTTAATGACTTTACAATATTACTTATCTCTTTATCTTTTAATCCATTTAATCAACAAAATTTCCAAGAACAACTAAAAAAAAAAAAAGGAAGAAAGAAAAAGAAAGAAAGAAACAACAACAACAAAAAAATGCCCCCAATTTGTGTTTTGTTTGACTGCGAGTAATATTCATGTCTGCATGAGGATGGCATGTAATTAACATGTCATAATCAAAATGACTAAGTTTGACACATTATAATCACTGCATGGAGATTATAGCATAGCCACAGGCGATCTGCACAGCCTATCTTAATATCATTTGCATAATGAAAGCATGGTGGCAGTAATAGCTTTTTTCTCTTGTTATCATAATTTCACCCAGGGCTGCAAAGGGCTTTGGTACTGTCAGATGTTGCCTGTTAAAAGTCATTGCGTGTTGAAGACTCCAGTCCAAGTGACCTGAGTTTTTCCATGTGAGTTGTCACATGAAATAGGGATTTTTTACCCAATTTCCCTGAAAATGTATGTGTATGGATGGAGGACCTGTTTCCTACCTGGAAGGCTCCTGTAGAACTGGGCTGCCATTTTCTGGGTAATCCCCAGATTTTCCATGTGTTGGGAGTAAGAGGGAATGCTGGCACACTTCCCTAAAATATCCATGGAGTCTTCCTGGATGCTGATGCTCCAGCTTGGGCACAGCACATCCATGGAGGACAGTAAGCCATGCTGCTCCACTCTTACCTGCCTGGATGAGAGGCAATCAACCACAGCTCTCCAAACTAACTCCAGGCTGGAAGCCAATCACTCAGCGTGGATGGAGAACGGCACGTGCCTGGTGACCTGGATGTTGAACTGGTGGTCACTGCTTCTATTTCCTTAGATACTTCCTGCGCAGTAATAAGAGACTAGAAGTCCAAAGAAATGTCTGCAAACCTGGGAATAAAAAAACAAGGGGGGGCTGAGAATTGGCCCCAGGTCTGATTGAGCCACTCAGGTTGGTGTCCCATGTCCCACATCCTGTGGTGGAAGCAGAGGCACGTGGTGAGAGGAGCTGGTGAGGGACAACCCACTGTCTCTCTGAATGCAAAATGGATGGCACAGTGCAGAGGGATGCTCTTTGAATTGCAATCTCACTTTTGGCTCAAGAATGTCTCAGACCACAAGCTGGCACTTCAAGGGTCCTGTCATGAGAAGGGTCCCAAGCACCTTCCAAACTTTACCTGTCCCCCCGGATCATGGAATGGTGTGAGTTGAAAGGGAACTTTAAAGGCCCTCTAGTCCAACCCCCCTGTAATAAGCAGGGACACCTTCCACTAGACCAGGTTGCTCAGAGCTCCATCCACCAGATCTTGAATGTTTCCATGGATGGGGCATCCACCACCTCTCAGGAGAACCAGACTCATCTGATGTCACACTGCCTCTTCTGCCTGGCCAAACCAGAATCCTAAGGACAAATACTCAATACAGGGAAGCTTTTCACCTGGACCTTGTTCTGGACCTTGTGCTTCCAGTCTTACCTTTGCTCTGAGTAATGCTTGTAGACTTCGGAATTTTATCAGGAGTGCACTTGTACCAGTAATTCCATATTTTGTAATTCACAGTATCAGGCTCTTCCATGATTTCTGTATTGTTTCAGCCACTATACAGTCCAATCACATTAACAGACAATAATCCTCCTGCAGACATTCCAGCATTAGGAACTACAAATTTATCTTATAGCAAAGAGTGTTGCAGTAGTTTGTGTAACACATAAACCGTTGTAGTCCTCCTATACAGAACTCAGAACTAAGTTCCTCCAGATTTTGGTAAAGAGCAGAACAGGTGAACTAAGTTATGTGTGCAGTGTCCTAGCAGCTGCGTAAAATAGTGTCACATACACAGAATTATCAGAAATTATTTTTACAAGGTGTGTTCAAATCATTGTGTTAAATTTGGGTATGGTAATAGACTGCTGGTTTGTATCCTAGCAGAGATATTATGTTGGCTCTTTTTATTTGAGAGGAATTTTTATTATATCCACCCACAAAAAATAAATGTGCATGTGAGGTAATTTTTAAATTGTGCTGGTATCAGCCAAAAGATCAGTGATTTTCCCTAATCCAAAATTACCCAACTAGATGTACAGGTTTCTATGTACTAAACCCATTTTTCCTTTAAAATACTATCATTGAATGTTCACCTAGGTAAAAAGGCAGGACATGCAATATTTCCTAAATACTAAGAGAAATTATTTCTATATCTACATGTACATATGGATACAAAATACATAATTTCAGAACAAAAGTGAATTACGAAATAAAATATCCTTCATGGAAAAATCTGACAGCAGCTTCTCTCCTGGCATCTGCCCTACGTGGTCACTTCAGGCTGGTGACCACGTTCCACTTCTTTTATCAGAGGCTGCAACCTTGCCCTGTGTTTTCTGGTACCCATCCAGGTGCCTGAATGTGCTGTAGATCCATGTGGAAGCAGCAGGATCCAGGATAACCCCTCATTCTCCTGTGTAAGTCATACAGCTGCCTGCAATGGAACAACAGTGAGAAGCACTGAGGGATGCACAGAGTTTTTGGCTGTCCCCAAACCTGCAGCCCTTGATGCCTGCAAGGAATATATATTTTCTTGTGGTCAGGTTTCCCTATAGGATCATCCTCGGGGACCCCAAGCCAGAGTTTTCCCAGCTGACAAACCAGGAATATAACAGCATTCAGGAATGAATGATGCATCTTCTCAAGCAAGAGAGGGTCCTTCCAGAACTCAGTGATAAACCTGTGAGACTTCAGGCTATTATAATCCAAAACTACTTCTGCTCCTGTTGTGGACATCTCATGGAGACTTCTGACTAGTTGGTGTGAGTAAGGATTCTCAAAACAGCTCCCCATCTCATGGAACCCCTTGTCACACCTGCAGTGTCCTACAAAGACCTCTCTCATCTCTATCTAGATGTTGGGGTTTTTTTCCCCAAATAAGACATCTTTCAAATGACAGAAATAGAAATTCTCATATTTGTCAGTAACATATAACAGAAGAATGCCATTTTATGTTCACCATACTGGTGATTTCTATGCTATTTGCAGCATATTTCTATCTTTCTGATATATGGGACCATTAAAAATAAATTATAAAATATTTATTTTCTTCTATATATGAGCCAAGGAGCCATTTCCACCTAATTCGAGCAACCTGATCTAGTGGAAGGTATCTCTGCCCATAGCATGAGGGTTGAAACAAGATGACCTTTAAGGTCCCTTCCAACCCAAACCATCCTGTGATTCTACGATTCTAATTCAAAATCTGTTCTGTCTCAGTGACTGTGCCCCAGCAGACATATATCAAACAAAAGCACCCAGAGGTCCTGACTGAATTGCATTCAACTCCAAAGCCCTGTCTCATGAGAGGGAATTTCACTCTAGAATACTGGTATTTTAAACCAAAAAAAGCCCTGAGATGGAAAGTAGCTGGGTCAAGCTCATAGGCTGGTGTTAGAACAAGTACCAGGAGCTGGGTGGGGCAGGGTGGAACATACCCTGGGTCATACCCTACCCTTGCCTGCCAGACATCATCTTATAGTAAGGCTTGGTGAGAAGTGCCATGTTTGCCATCCTGCAGCTGCAATCATTCCAACCCTCTGACGGAAATACTGGGCTGTTTCCCCTTCTGGGTTGTCCCACTCCTGTACCCCATTAACCCCAGCAGGTGACCAGAGACCAGTGTCTCCTGATGCACTTCCCATGCTCATTGCACTGGTAATTGAGGAGGATGCCTGGACTCTGGAAACCCCTGGCAAGGCTGAGACATGGTGAGTGAGGGTCTTTGCCACCAATTTGGCTTCTAGTAACAGAAACAGCATCCTGGTGTGTCTCCTTCTGGGGCAGCCTCCTACTGCTGTCACTGCCACGCCTTCTTAAATTCCCATCCTTAAGTCGGACTAAAGTCAAAGCCCATCTCGCTGTCATAATTCCAGTAGTTCATGTGTCTTCTAATCACATGTTTTATGGTTAGTAAAAATGCCCCATGGGAGCTGATTAAAGGTTTATGAGAACCAAGAAAATCTGATAGGATTTGGTTTGAATCCGACCAGTTTTTTAAGTTTCCTATCCATAAGCTTTTAAGTACTTACAAGCCATTATTTCTGTCTTTGATGCAGTAGGCTTGTTGTTTTTTCCTTTTTTTTTT
>WEIV01021486.1:91190-148735 GCA_013390005.1 Calyptomena viridis
TTTTTTAATTTAGTCACAGGGAGGGGTAAAAAAAAAAGGCAACATAAATCTCAGAGCAGAGATTTTTAAAAATGATTATCAGATTTGGGTAAGATTTATCGTCCTCTTTAAAAAAAGCTTTTCACAATCACAATATAAATGCATTAGCACAGAAGCATTCTAGACTCACATTCAGAAAGATACAGCACCCTGATACAGGGCTTCCTTAGCAGAAAGTACCTGGAACATGAAATCAGCTTAACTCTTTGCCTCCCAGGTCTTCACCCAGACCTTGTCTTGGTTTATACCCACAGATACTGAAAATTCAGTATTTCAAGACCTATGAAGTTGCCTCAGTGAAAGGTCTTTGCTTGGCTATAGTGAGAGTTTGCAATGCACCAGTTACACCGGTTGCTGGTGCACACGATGAATGGAATGTCTTCCAAACCAGTTTCTTTTTTCCAGTAATATGGCACAAGTCTTTTCTTGGCTTTTGATGAGAAATGTGGAAGCATTGCCATTTCAGCCTGTCACTGCAGTTGGCCAGTGATACCAGCTCATTGGTGCTCCACCAAACCCATCTCAGATCTGATGGGTGCCACAGCCTCAGAAGTTGCTCTGATGCAGCTTATTTAATTGCTATTTAGTATTTCCACTTGCTGAATAACCGAGCCAAAACACATCACTTCTGCAATCACAGAGGGAGAATCTTCATGCTCTTTTTTCTTTTTTTTTTCTTTCCCTCTCTCTGTAGACTTTTTTATAACCTATGGGTCTTGCTCTATGTGGTGCATTACTTGCTTTCTTTGGCAGTCTTGGTTTTTTCCTTCTTACAGCAATGAAACACACAGGGTTCCTTCCAATAAAAATTATTGTGTAATTTTAAGGCAGTGCACAGGAGAGAGAATCAGGCAGGATGTACTAGATTGGACATCTAGTAGGGTCACAGCATAGGGATCAGGATGCCTTGGTTCTGCATCCAACCTCTTCTGTCAGCAGTTTGGGGTGAGCCTCATATTTCACCCCATTTTTTCACCTACAAAGGAAAATGAAAGAGTGCTTGATTAGGATTTTTATATGGTGAATACAAATATTACAGCTGCTGAAATGACAGAATGAATGAACCAATATTATATCTAAATTCTGTGTTTCAATATGTGGTAAATTGAAAGGCTTTCTGGCTAGTTCTTACTGACATCAATTGCAATTAGGAGCACCTTCATGCTGCTCAGCATTGGAAGAAGTCAAAAAGCCACAGACAACAAAAGCATCTGTTGCAAAGTGTTTTGGCAAAAAGTAGGTGGACCCATGAGCAGTATCCAACTCCAAGAACATGAAGAAGAGACAAAGATCTGTATAATTATTCCAAATCCTGTATCAGGGTCTGCAATACCCTTCCCCTTCACCCGGAGCTGTTATTCCTATGTCAGTTATTAACAGACGGATTTCCGGTGGGCATTGAGCAGGTTTTCAACCCCTGGTCCCATAAATTCTGCTTTTCCTCCATAAAATGTGTACTCCCATCCTGACAATCCTGTGGAACATACTGTAAACTTCCACCTGTGCCACTAGGCCAAGGCATTGCTCATATGCTGTCCTTCCCCTTCCATCAGTCTTGGAGGGAAGGTTTAAAATGCATAGAAAAAACCAAACCAAACCAAAAACACACACACAAAACCCAAAACCAGCCAACAACAAACCAAAACAAGCAAACAAGCAAACGAAAAACAACACACAACAAAAAACAGAGAGGGAAAATAATTGATAATTTGACTGGTTTTTGCCAAAACAAAAACCCCAGAAAAACTCCACTTAACTAAATAACATATAAAGTGCTCAAAAAAAAACCAGACTAAGAGGGTGGTCTTACAGGTGGACCTGGAAACACGACTTTCTGCAGAAGATGAGGTTACCACCCCTCGGTGTTTCCCACTGTTCCCAGGCTCCTATTGCTGTGTACAGATGTTTGGGGGCTGGCAGCACCAAAGGAAGAGGCTGGGGTTCAATCTGCGTCACTCCCAGCACTGAAGGCACAGAAATATTTAAGCTGATGCATGTTCTACCCTGGCATTCAACAGAGAGTGACACCAACTTCTGGAAAATAGAAGAGCCCCAGGGCAGGCTAATAACAGCACTACTTAAGAACGTAAGACAATTATTACCTCCAACTGTGAGGGAGTCTGAGTAATTAAAAAGGGTTCTTTATTTTGATTAAAAAAGATTCCTTTCAGTCTGTTTGAATCTTTAAGCCCTGAATGATATTTTTAGATGCCAGAAAAGAGACTCTCCAATTGATGAAAGATGCACAGCAAACTCATTTGAAAAATTCTCACATTATCGTCATATTGTCCAAAATCAATTAATTTCCCATTCTTTCAACCACATCACTTCCTGGAGAAAATGCAGGTCTAACCCAAAGCTTCCGAGACCTTCTCTGGATTAACAGAAATCTAAAATTAATTTGGTTTAATTACTATAAATTTCCTTCCCAATAAAATCTCAAGAATTTCCAATCATGCTGATTTATTTGAGTAATTAGAAAGCCATTCACAGATGTCACACTGTTAGGTAGTGTGGATAATGTGGGGTTTGCTTAACTGGATCCTGAGACCACAGCTCTGTGAAGAATGACAACTGAAAAAACTCCACTAAAAAGCTGGAGATTAAAGGAAGGGGAATGGCACAACCTCAGGCAATGCTTGGAATGCTAGTGGCTTCCCACAGGGAACTCCCTTCTGTCCCTGACACCCCCGTGGGTTTGCTGCTCCAGAATAACTTGCTCTGGTCCCTACATTATGCACCAGTCAATCTTGAGGGGCTTTTCAACCGTCCTGATTTCACAGAGGAGAAAACCAAGGGTCCTACAGATGATGGATCTAAACCAGGGTCACCTCAAGTGGTGGTTTCAAAGGTAAAAGAACAGCTGGAATTAAGTCTGGAAGGGGTTTGGGTAGGTCCTGCTTCTCCACGGGGGAAAGTGATGCAGACACAGCAAAACCTGTGCTCCCACGTTAAATCATCATCATCATCATGGCTAAGCTTCACAAACGAAGATACGGGAAGGGCTCTACCCACGCTTGCTACAAACATGCTGGTGGCTAAAAAGGCCAATGTGGGATAGACAAGTCTGGGAGCAAAAGGCACAGCTGAAAGACTCCTTAGGAGGTATTGACAAGGCGTGGTTCTTTCTGCAATGTCTTTTCTCCTCAAGGCTAATTCTACATGAGTTTTCAAAGGAGGCAGCAGTGTTATAGATGGTGTGTCTCCATGGTTCCCGATTTGAGGCCAAAGTGGACCACAGATGGTGGTCAATATGGCCAAGACTGAGGTGTTGTTTCAAGGAGTCCTTGTATCTCCTCTTTGGGGCTCCTCTGTTGCGGCAGCCGGTGGCAAGTTCACCATAAAGCACAATCTTAGGGAGGCGGTGATCCTCCATCCTGGAAACGTGCCCTGCCCAGCACAGTTGCGTTCCCAACAGCATGGCCTCAATACTGATGACCTCTGCCCATTCGAGGACGGTAACATTGGTCACAGTCAGTCCAGTGGATGTTTAGGATTCCATCAGCGGAGGCAGCGCTGATGGAAACATTCGAGAAGTCGTAAATGATAGCGGTAGATGACCCATGTCCCCACGTTAAACAACTCCCAGGTTATTTCCTGTAGAACCTGCAGAACAAATGGGATTGTGTTTTCTTACAAAGTTATTTAGCAAAGCAGGTGATCTGCACGTGTGTCAAGGTGGGCATTACCCCATCTGCTTCCTGATGTTGATGAGTGGGCTGCTGGGAGCTGGACTGCTCACTCTGCACATTGGGTGGAGAAAAACAGATTCCTAAGGGCAACTCCTCTGATCTCCTGCTATTCCTTGCTCTACCTGTGGAAAGGCTGAAGCATCAGGGTGAGTCTGGAAAAGACCCTTAATTTGGTTTTTCTTCCTGCTTATTCTCAGTAAAGAAAACCCTCTGCTCATCTGGCAGACTGGTTCTTCCTCGGGAGAGAAGAGTCCCTAGATTTTCTTGACTGTCCTTTGTAAAAGAGTTTCAGAAATTTAAAAACCTGTAGAAAGTAACACAGATTTCACACTCTCCTTCCCTCCAAGTGAAGAGGGAACTTTAACACACTCTCCCACAAATGCAACATACTTGATTTTGTTAGAAAGGTTATTAGTGAATTAAAAGAAAGCATGTCAGGGTCACCCAATATGAGAAGAATGATTTAATTTGGTGCTGTAAACATAAATAACAGTTTGTAAGTAGGAAAAAACATATTTTTGAAGACTCAGTTGTGAACTGGATCTAACAGCTTAAATCTGAGCCTTGACAGTGAATTCCCCCCTTCCTCAATCCTCTTCCCCCAAATTATCTTGGTCTTATACATGCCAGTATTTGACTAATAACATAATATTTAAATACCACAGTAATCTTAGCATCATAATCCTGACACTCACAAGTTATCTTAAATAAGGGTCAGCTGAAGAACATGGTGTTGTCCAACCCCCCTGGGCTGTCAGACATTCTCAGCCACAAGAAAATCATCTTTTCTTTTGGCTTGAGCCTTTAATGGCTCTGAAAGCTGCTGCTTTTGTCTAAATACATACATTGTGGAGCAGTTTAGGAAATAGGTGAAAAGGCTTTAATGGAGAGATTAGTGCTAGACATTGTGAAGCTGCAACTGGGTCATAAGAGATTTCAGAGGTCAGGAAATTTTTATAGGGCTTAAGTGTTTTGTAATGTAGTTTAGTTTGCCCCTGGACCAGGGCATAATGGATGCTTCAAAACTTGATTTGCATTGATTAAAAATAACCAGGCTGCTACTCTGGGCTTAGAGACACTTGACAAACTCCAGCATGCACCAGCAACTGCTCTGGTTTCTGCAATCATTTTAATGGGTTGGGGTCAGGTGGGGCAGAAAAGGCATTTCTTGCCAAATGAAAGGCCACCAAAGTCAATGAATCAGAAAATCAGACAGTTAACAAAACCAGAAGCTTTTTGTCCCTCTTGTGTAGTCATAGTTTTCCTAGTCTTTGGTCGGATGGATTAGGGAACATCTCATTAAAAAATGATGTGCCAACCATTTAAATAAGGTATTCATGGGGAAAGGAGGGGTTTAAGTGCAGAATGAGCCTTCCGTGTAAAATCAATGCTGTTAAACTCCATTACACTATCTTTCCTCCATGCCTAAGTAACCACCTTCCTGATACCAGCCAGAGCATAAACAATGACCCAAACCAGCACCAGCAACAGGCAGGAAAAGAGAGACTTCACCTTTCAGAGGAAACATTCTAGAGGATTAGTTAAAAAAATAGTATCTCAAAGATAAAAGATCTGTGTCCTCTTATTCTCTCCACTCTCTTTAACCTCCTCAGCCCAATTTGCCTATTTTCTACTCTCCCACATTTGTATAATTCAGCAGAGACTCAAGGAGAAGCAACAGAGACACACCAACATGGGTGAAAATGGCATCAATCAATGTTAGATCAGTAAGAAGCAACTGAAGTCAACCAACACCACAGATGCTGACAGCCCTGTGCATCTCTACTTCTATATCTGAAATGACAACTTGGTGCAAATTTTGGATATACAAAGCTCACAGACAATAAAAATAGCACCTCTTTCATGTCCAAAGGTAGGTTTCATTTCGGAGTAGTTTCTCAAAAAATTAGCTATGAAAAATTGTGGATTGGGTTTAAAAAAAATAAAAATCCTTCGCAACCAAAACTTGTAATGAGTCACAGTCCTTCTGGAGAAAGACTCAAGGCTGAAAAAGCAGCTTTTATGCACCAAAAAGAGACTGATCCTGGAGTACTGGGTACATTCTCCAGCCCTGAAACAGATGAGATGTAAAATTGGCTGAAATACAAAAAAAGTCCTGAACAATTTGGAACTGGACAAAACTTCTGATGGAGAGCAAGAGCTCTATACATTTAGCATATGCTGAGAAAGAGAAGAATTATTACCCTCCATCATGAGATCAAGAACTTGCCCTTCCCATGAAGCAAGTACAAGATACTAGACAAGATCTGCAAATCTACCAGGAAACACACAACAAAAGTCCATGGCTGGAAGCAAAAACCAGGAAAATCTTAGCATGGCAATAGAAATCATTGGTAATTCTAAAATTAATTAACAATGCATCAAGTAATAGCAATTTACCAAGGGATGTGATGGATTCACCATTGACTGATGTCTTCCAGCCAAAAATGTGGTTGATTCCAGTGAGATATACTTTAGGCAGGCACAAATTCTTGGCTCAATCAAGAAGGTCATTGGACCGAGATACAGAGCAAGCCAGACTGGCTGATCCATTCTGGCCTTCATGAATCTCCAAAATCCTTCCACAGGGACTTGCCCTGGCATGCAAAGGATACGCAGACTAAGGTCAAAGTGTTGGGTCAGCCATGTAGATCTTTGCCCATGACTTCTCTCCCTCCTCCCAGCCAAGAGAAAGCAATGGAAGCTGCGGCCATCAAGCGAGGAGCAGTTTGGTTAAAAACACTGATAACGCACTTCCAGTTCTTTCTTCGGGAGGTCATGCGGTTTCTCAATGTGTGAGGCCAAAAAAGATGTGTGGCCCAGTGCACTCTTGACAAAAGCATAGATTCACTGAAGCTTACAATTAATATTTAATACCAACAAGTCTTCTGTGATGCTGTGCGGATGTAAATAAGTGGAGAGAATGTGATATTTACCCCACTATAAAATATTCATGAGAGCTAAGCTATTTACAAAAGCTAAATACGACACTGTATTTACTGTAGGTCACCTCCTAGGGTTAGAGATGAAAAGTTTTTGGTCTAATGGAAAGTAACGTAATACACCATAATAACACAACCACTGTCTCGTCTGCAAAGAAATATCTCCTGGCTCTCTCTTTCTATTGCAATTACAGGTGGGCAAAGCCACTATAGGGGGAAAAAATAAAATAATAAAAAGAAAAACAAAAGGAAAGGGTGCCTTAAGGAGACTTGATATCTCAAGCCTTAAGGACATTTGATACTTTGGGATTGTTATACTGTGTGCTCTCCATGCTCATTATCAAACATCGTCATGTTCACGCAGGAACTCAGGTCAGTAGACAGGTATGTGGGATGACTTCACTTTAATTGAAGTTACACTATCCCAGGATTGCCAATTAAGTATCAAAGTGCATTGATGTGATCTGGGGCTTTCCTCCTACTCCAATGGAATTAAAATTTCCCCCAAAAAAGGTTCCTTTGTACATACCCAAATTTGCAATCAATATAGATGGTTAAATGGGATTGGCAAAAACTTAAAATGCTAATACACTGGGAATGAATTCACTGACGATGGCTCAGGACTGGGATCAGGATTTATAGACCAGAATAGTAAGGAATTTGTTTTCACAAACTAACCCCCACAGCAGAGTCCTCAGCATCCAGATGCATTATTCCCTCTAAGTCTTGGAAATCATCAAAGAATTGTCAAATCCAAAGCAGAGTCCTGATTTAGGAAGCATTTGGGTGAAGTTGTATTACAAAGACTAACAAGAAAAAACTACTTAAATTGTCACATTTATCTCAGAATTCTGGACTGTTTGGTTTGACATCCAAAAGCAAGCTGAAAAATTATGTGAGTAATTTCTAAGGTGATAGTAATTTCCAGTGGAGGAGCAATAAATGGAAAAAGGCAAGGAAGTTTCAGTCTTTGTTGCATATAAGAAGGAAATGTGTGTTATTGTGAGCAAAATAGAAATGGGTCAACACTATCTACCTCCATTTAGCACAAAGCAGTGGTCATGTCCCCAAGGCTGCCAGGGCTTAAGGAGAGTTTGCTCTCAGGCACAGGCTAGGATTTTTGGGGTGTCCCATGAAGGTCAGGAATTGGACTTGGTGATCCTTGTGGGACCCTTCCAACTTAGGATATTTTATGATTCTATGAGTATTTTAAAGTTGTGACTTACAAATAACAGTCTTCAGCCCTTCAAAACTTTTCCAGGTAAGGCAAAATTAGGATGTGTTGTTTGTTTGACATTTATTTAACAGAGATTAAATGAGAGACAGGGTCAAATATAAAAATATTAGAATCACAGAATCACAGATTTATTTAGGTTGGAAAAGACCTGCAAGTCCAGGCTGTGCCTAATCCCCACCTTGTCCCCCAGCCCAGAGCACTGAGTGCCACATCCAGTTGTTCCTTGGACACCTCCAGGGATGGGGATTCCACCACCATGGTTCATTAATAACTCAGTAACTCCTTTTAGTACAAATTCCTTTCCCACAGCTGCCCCAAGACACATTGTTCCAATGCACAGAAGAATCCCAGTGTCACTGTGGATACCACCAAGTGACACCTTCTCTCACTGCTCCTGCATGGGACTTGCAGCCTTTCCACCTCCTCCACCACCAGTGGACTCAACCTTGGGTGCTGAAAGGGAAGTGCACCCTGAATCATGCAACACAAGCAGAAAACCCTACAATCTCCCAACCATGTCAACAAGTCTGAAACGTCAATGTACTTCTGATGATTCAGGAGCCCAAGGTGGCTCCACCTGGTTGGTGACAGGACTCCAAAATGCTCCCCTTCTCCAGTTATTAAGCTCTGCTCCCTGCACAACCATCTGTAGGTCAAACCAATGCTGGAACCAGTGATAAGATAATGAATAGAGACAGTGGTCTTTAACTAAGGCCCAAGATCTATCTCTGGGGGATGCTCTTGGGAGTAAATCCTACTATTGATATGCTCAGTGTGCATACTTTCAGGATTGATGATTTATCACTGTACCACACAAACCCTTTGTGATATCTACTTACTGAATTCCCACAGAGACTGATGAAGTTTCAATGTGATTGATGAGACAGAATCAGTCAAAACAGGGAGGTCTGTGCAGAATTATTGAAGATAAGATGGCTCACCCCGACACCTCAAAATTCTTCACTAAGATTGGGAAATTACCCTTTGGTTTTCCTCAAACCATGGGAAGAGGGAGATGCTGTGCAAGAGGCCAGCAGAAGAGGTTCTATTATTAAGCCCCTTTGCAGCCCAAAAGCGGTGTGGTTTTGGGCTCAGCTACAGTTTTGGTAACATTTGGGCCCTCTGCCAACATGGTGCAGGAGTTTTAAGTAGCCTTGATGCTCAGACTTCTCATCCACTCCACAGTGATGGAGTTCAATGGGTCTCAATGCATCCTCCAACCAGGAGAGGTTGCACAAGGCCAAATTGCAAAGGAGGTGGGAATGAAATTCACAAAGACAGGTATCTAGTGCCAGATGCCTTAAGACTACCCAAAACATCTCTAGTTGTGGTCCATCCAAGTCTGGTGACTGAGACAAACTAGGGGGGAATTCCTGGGCCATAAAATCCATGAGAAACCCAGTGCCAGAGTAAATAACTCCCTAATGCCATGAGGGTCTGTGGTTCCTACCTAGAAAGCACTACTGTGTAAGTTTATAATTTATTATATACTCTCTATGTTTATAATTAAAAGACATTTCCCAGAAGCAATGTACTTCTGGCAAACACATAGATATTCTCATACCTACACTGATTGCAACAAGATTTTTATGAAGAATAGAAAAACTTTTTAAAATACTGAAGTGTTTAAATTCAATAATTTTTATTTCCTCTCAAGACATACTTTATTTCTTCTCTTCAGTAGGGGGAAAAAAAACCCCATACCACCTAATTTAAATTTAAGGAGGTTTTTTTCCAATGAAATAGTTAACAGCTGACTTTTTCCCAAAAGGTAACAAAACATTTTCCTTTATCCAATTTTTAATTTTTGTCCAAATTTGGTTAGATGTGAATTTTGAAACACTGAAATTTTTAACAAACTTTTTTTAAAAAAAATCTTTTCTCTGACCTGCTTTACACACAAAGCAACTCCCCAAAACCAAGATGCTCAAAAAACATTGTCATTAAAAGTTTTTGCCCCCAGGCCCTGCTTTTGGATGTCATTCCTCCCAGCTTATTGTTTTTCTCTCAAAAACTCTTTTCAAGCACACTCTTTTTGTGCCCCTCACTACATTTCCAGCTGTAGTGTCAGGGAACTACAAACACCGAAGTTCATATCACTTACACACTTTGTCTGGAAGAATTCAGAGTGAAAGTTATTCACAAAGGAGGAGAAATTACTCCAAATGAAGTAGAGGAGATGTTTAGCCATAAGTGCTTCGAAAAGCTCCTTTTAATGCCAACCCAGAGGGCGTCTCTAACTGCAAATTTCTCTGTCACCTACGGTAGAGCAACACTTCTTATGTATAAGAGGTGAATAAATGTGATGCTGGAGAGGGTTTGCTCAGCATCTGCTCCAGTTGTGGACAGCCTTTGCCTGGGAGCAGCCCCTAGCCTTGCATTTCTGCAAATGATCCCCAATCAGGATACCAAGACACAGGAATATGTGACACCTTGTGCTTGGGGATAATCAGTGGTGATGATAAACACACAAAAACTGTCTGGTGGATGAAATGCTCTTCAGCCCAGAAAACCACCACATGAACTGCTGTTCTCCTGCCATGTGCAGCCTGCAGAGATGATGTGCAAGGTTTAGTCCCACCTCTTTCCTGTTCTGTATCTTAACACTACTCTGCAGCAAACATCAAAGCTCTGTCTCTTCCCATGAGAGAGAATATTTCCCCATTTGCCCTGTCCATCAACACCATTAGGTTCACAGCTACCAAGTTATTCATGCGACAAAATGTCTTCAGGGAAGACATGGATGGAAAAGAAGATGCCCCAAATTCTAGTTCCACCTCTAGTATATGAAGAAACCTCTTTTTTTTCTTTCCAACCCCATCTTACTTGGTCTACTACCCCATATAAAGATGGAAAGGAAATCCACCCCCTTTAAAAGGCTGACAACTAGAACTGTGACATTGTGAAATTGATAATGCAAAAAATGTTTAAATATCCTCCCTGCAGAGCTGTGCTGAGTAAGTCAGGTAATCACTAAGGGGTGCACAACCATTTTATGGGTCATCAAGTGATAAAGCTAATATGCTCCTTAAACTCCCTGGGAGAGAGGTCTCATTTGGTTGCATCAGGCCATTACACAGGGTTGTAAAAAATGCAATTGTTTGATTTGCCTAAATACAGGTGAGATGTAATAAAACCCCTTATTTGCCATCCCTTGCTGTGTTATGGCAATCTCAAAGGAGGGACTGACCTTTTTATTTGTTTATGAAGCACTATTCTTACCTATAGTACTGTAGAAATAAAACTTAAGCATTTGTATGCATACACATAATCTATTAAGAGTATGGCAGAAGGGGAATAAAAAGCAAGAGGCCTTTCCAAGAAGCAACAGAGATCAGGAAACGTGATTTCCTCAGATTCACAGCAGTATCTTCAGGCTTTGGGGAAGGAGGAAGAGGAGAGAGAAGGGTGGTGCTCTCTTGGTTAATAGGAGAACGGATCCGAGCATCCCAAACACCGGAACAAAAAGGTCAAAGAGTGAGAAATAAAAGCGTTCACCAGTGCAGTGGGGGAGAAAGAGAAAAAGAAAAGGACCCTGAGAGCATTACATCTTGATCAAGGAATGACTGATAATATACCAGTGCACCATCTTTCAGGCCCCTCGTTTGATGACAAAGCACGGCCAACATCCCACATCCATTATCCGCTTCCCTCCCCGAGGCGAGCGCATCAATAACGCTCCCTCTGCCTCTCGGTGCTGCGTCCCCCCGTCTGCGCGTGGCCGCTGCCGAGGGCTGGTGGGCATTTCCATACAGCCCCCGCATCATTACAGCCCACCAATCTTTCACCACTCGTGCAGCAGATCCTGCTGCTACACAGGAGCTGCGGCTTTAACCAGTTCCTGTCCTTTGGGGATGCTCCGTCCATTCCAGGACAGTGGCAGGAAGAGAGCAGGGGCTCTTTCTGCTGTTTTGTCACGTCAGGTTCTTCTCTCCTCCCTGATTACAGCTGATGAAAAACCTCCCAGAGTTTTGGCACAGCCGCCTCTTCTTCTGGTTTTGTTTTGGTGTTGCTTCCCCACACTTTTTAATTAACAAACATACTCATCCAGGAGGGCGAACAGTTTGAATTGGACTGCAAATGCCTTCAAACTTGTTGCCATAATTCAGCTGAACTGACGGTCTGGTTTGCTTGACCACCTGCTGATATCCAGGAGCAGAGTAGGATGTTGGTACACAAGGTCCCATCAGTCTGCTGGCCAACACCAACAGGGGGGTGGCCTTGCCTTTGTTTTGGTTTCCTCCCAAAACCCAGCAATGGGCTCCAAGACCCTCAGAAGGCAGGACCAGGTCTGAACTCCTCACCTACCAACTCTGGGTGAAGAATTAATGGTTTAGCTTGAGAAGGAGATGAGTAAGACACTGCACTGGGACCTGCTGTGTACCTACTTGACAACATTTCAGAGGGGTGCTCAAGCCTGCAAGAAACAACAGTGGCAATTATTTTAAATAATAAATTGCTGCAGGTGGAGAAAGTTGTAACTGAGGTGTTGTCAATGTGATGGAGATGAGAAGGATACCAAGCAAGGGGAACAGATTCAGAAGGTGTGTTGGTTAAAACTGAGTGGCACAAGGTTAAGAAAAGATCAGTAGTAGACACTGTTACTTGCCTGGCTTTTCAGGAGCCTTGAGTGACTCCAGAAAGTTGTTTCTGCAACTGTGTTTTCCATTTCATAGAAGCTTTGTGTTGGAAGGGACCTTGGAACTCATCTTGTTCCAACCTCCTGCCATGGGCAGGGACATCTTCCATTAGATCAGGCATTTAGTCTGGCCAAAAAGGTGAAGCTTCAGGTGTAGTGAACATCAACTTGGAGACAGGATTCATCTGGATGGAGCTGTAACAGAGGCAGCTCTTTCGCCTCTGACATGCTCAGTCCAAAAGCAATTTTTCCCTATGAACGGGAGCCAGCAGCAGTTCCTTCTCCCTCTGCAGAAGGCAACCACCCCCTGCCCACTCTGCCTGTTCATCACGGGTGACCCAGCAAGATGCTGGTGGTGGAAAGCAGAGCACACCTAAGAAAAGCAGCAGAAAGCTTTTCTTCAAATTACTGGTTCAAATCCCAGCAGGATCAGTGGTGGATTTGAAACTAGATCAGGGAACTTCCAGGCAGCTTTGTGAGCTACAGGAAAAGATTACTTAGTTCAAGTCCTTTAAAAATAAAAACTCAGCAAATTGAGGAAATTTCTGTCTCTTAGCAGAGCTCACCATTCACTACTAGGATAAATATGAGAAATTCGAGGCAAATCAGATAGTAACATCTGTAATGAACCTTTGACAATATTATAAAATACATAGAGATTCTTAGAGGTGGAGCATTCAGTGTAATAAGAAAGAGGAAAAAAGTTTCTAAAAATATCCCAGACACAACAGGGTGTTTTTATTTTTCTTTTGTTCTTGAGGAAATTAAGGGGAGCTCAGCCCATTCCTCCTGCCTGCTCAACCACAGGTTTGCACTGTCTACATGCTACAATTAGAGCCAGGGCTCAACCTTCACACCATCAGCTCTACACACCCCAAATCTTTCCCCTCTGTCAGGAAAAGATATGGTATGTAGGACTAAAACGTGTAGTTAACACGGAGGGGTGAGGACCAGGCACTCTCCAACCTGTCACCTGCTCCAGGATGAGTGGGAAGGGAAAGGTCAGCTCCATGAAAGCAGCCAGAAAAGTAAGCCAGTTAATAGCAAACCTGTTTCTAATTGCCTGCTGTATTAGAGCTACACCTTTCACCACCTGAGACCGCCAGGAACCCATTCAAAGCCTTGCTTCCCAGCTTATACATAAGCCTTTCATGTTTTATTATAACACTGCCAATTTTTTACTTTCATTTATGTGCAGGAGAAAACAGCTCCTTTGCCAGCCTCAACACACAAGGGGACTTTTTAAAGCCTTATTTCCACATACATTGCTTCCAGAACCCCCCGGCAGATCCCCCCTGGATTCCTGCAGTCTGATGCTCAGTGCACAAATGGCTGCATGTGACGTGCTGCCAGCACCCTCAGCAGCAGGTTTTTCATCTTTCTTCCTCTCTGTTCATGTGGGCGAGGAAACCACCCCAGTGCTCTTCCCGTCGTGGTCGTGCTGTTGTTCAGTGCAGTCTGTTATTCAAGTCCCCTGCCTGCACGACTGCAGGAGCTGCCATGGCATGGAGGAGGCACTCCAAGGAGTTCCACAAGTGCTCCCTGTGTCAGCAGCTCTTACAACGGCCTCTCACTCATGCCTGAATCCATGCAACTTCATATGACAGCATGTGTGTGCTCCCTCAATCCCATCCCAGAGGAATCCAGTTTCCCCTCAGTATGATTCAAGAAATGGGTCAGGAAGGGGTTGGGATGCAAAAGCACAGGGAGCAACTCAGCCCCACAACATATCAATTCTTGGCCACCACAGAGTCACAGAATCATTAAGGTTGGAGAGGTCTTCCAAGATCATTGAGTCCAACCAAGCACTGCCAAGGCCACCACTAACCCATGTCCCCAAGCACCACATCTACACGGCTTTGAAATCCTTCCAGGGATGGGGATCCACCACTGCCCTGGGCAGCCTCTGACGGGGCTGGACAACCCTTACAGTGAAGAAATTTTTCCTAATTGCTAACCTAAGCCTGCCCTGGAAGAACATGAAAGCATTTCCTCAGAGTACGACTTTGGAGATACAAGTCCTGTGGGATGCACCATAAGCTGGCTGTGCTTTCCTCCAGTCCCCCAGGATCCCAAAATCTGGGCTACCCAGAGCCCCCATATTTCTTTTGTGGGATGGCAAGTCCTGGCCAGGCATGGGAGAGAATTGTATCCCCTCCCCAGACTAAGTCCCTGGCACTGAGCACCTTTGCCCTGGCTGATTCACCTTTCCTGTGACAGACTACACCTCTGACAGTTAATTCCTCATCACTGACTATTAATATTTCATGGCAGCAGCCAGCACCAGGACACCACCATGACAGCTGCCTCAGAAACATGGGCAGACCATCCAAAAAGCCTCATCTCTAAAAGGGTTAGGGTTGTTCTGGCATTGCAAGGCATTTTTTTTGGCATGGCTCAAGGTTATGTCAAGGGCCACTCACCAACAGCATCACCTTGCCCTTAGTTTTCAGGCAGATGTGGGAATTCACCAAATTACACCAAACCCAGCCATGCTCAGTGCTTTATCCTGGCTCAGCTGAGCCCCAGCCACCTTGTCTCTGCTTCTTTTTTTTTTCCCATCTTTTTTTTTTTCTTTTCCCTGTTATTTAAATCATTTTGAGCAAGAAAGTAGGCCATGAAAAAGGGGGTAGCATTGTTTTAATAATTAGCAATTACGATCTCTGCAATATTAATTGCATATTTCCATAGCAAACACCCCCCTGGAGGGGAAAAGTGAGCGGTGGTTAGAGACCGCCGAAGCCTAAAACTGGAATTCCTGGGAACAGGGAGGGGACAAAAAGGGAGAGAGAATATGAACTTCTTACATTCAAGTAAATTACTACAGGGATTCCTCAGAAACCTTTAATTAGCCCTGCTCTGCTGTCGCATTGATTGGTCTGAAACTCATCAATTATTCAATGGCAGCGGCTCTTTCTCTCTCTTGTTTTTTTTTTTCCCTTCTTTTCATCCTTTAGGTGGAAGAGTCTGATCTTAACCTGCTGGGGCATTTCTGTTTCCATGCCATTGAGCCACGGGCCAGGAAACTCAGCTTGATTTCCAACCTCCAACCCAAACACCACGTGGACACAGTCTGATCTTCACGCCAAAGAAATGAAGTTCTGTGCCCTTGCCTTGCTGGGGTTGATTCTCCCCAGTGGGGCCAACACAGTTAAATGTGGCAACTGCTGGATTTTATGGATCACTCACCATCCCTGGATGCTTTCCAGCTTGGGTTATTGCTTATCATCCTCCAAAAGTAGGGGTTTACAGATGAAAAGGTGCTCCTCACACCTGGCATCCCTGAGGTGTGGCTGCCACCAGAGGGAAGGAAGCTGTCATGTGCACCTCTCAAATGAGGGGTGTACTTCCATGTGGGGAAAGCAGTTTTAGGGAAATTAGAAAAATGAGATCCACCTGACACTCTCGCATCAACTTCAAATTGAAAAGAGATCTGACCTGAATTTAACTGCTGTCCAGCCAAATTTGGCCGGGGAAGATGAGACTCCTGCATGCACAACATTATTGGCAAGTTATTATTTTGTTGGCACATGGCTGGAAAATCAGTGATATCTATTGCAAATTGGCCACTTTCTCCAAAAGCACACAGTTTCCACGTCTTCATTTGCCCTGTCTCTGGAAGTGTTCAAGGCCAGGCTGGATGGGCCTTTGGACAACCTGGTCTAGTGGAAGGCCTTCCTACCCATGGCAGTGGGGTTGGAATGAGATGGTCTTTATGGTCCCTTCCAAGCGAAGCCATTCTGGGATTCTATGATTTTCTAAACAAGGCACGGTCCTTGTTGCCCCCTCTTGCACCAACACTGTCCCAGCACCACCTTGCTGGGTTAATTTATCCCATCACGTAGCAAACCTCTGCTCAGTATCTTTTTGGCCACCAAAAGCACCACAGGCCTGGTCCTCCCACAGCACTGAGCCCCATCAGTGGCTTGGCTGGGGCACCATGGATGAAGAAGAACTTGCAACAATCAAAATTCATCCTTATGCTGCCATGCTCTGTTTAAACTGTTGGGAGAACAGCTTTGCTCACCGTGTGTGTACACATATTAGCCTGTGTGTTTTTCAATCCCACTTATTCCTGAGAATTCTCTCTAAAAGCTGGCTTCTGGAGACCCCTGCGTATGATGCATGGTGGTGAGGAGCAGCCTGCTCACCTTAGCGCTTGAGAGACAAACTCACTGAGAATACACGCCACAGACCTAGGCAGGAGTTATGTTTTTCAGGCTTCAGTCTAAACCAGAAGCCTTTTCTTCAAGAAATTTTGGTTAGTTGCACAAGATTTTGTTGATGTCAAATATTTTTTTTTTCCTTTAATAGATGATATTTTAATTTCTTTTTTTCTTTTCTTGTTTAGCCCACACATACTTTTTAAGGGATGAAATGGGGGTGTGGGGTTTTTACTTCTTCTAGGCTGAATGATTTTTTTTTGTCCCCTCTTCTTCCCACAGAACCATCTTCAGACTTGTGGGAAGATAGTTCATAGAATCCTAAACTGGTTGGGCTGGAAGGGACACCTCATTCCCCACTTCTGCCATGGGCAGGGACACCTTCCACTATCCCAGGTTGCTCCAACCTGGCCTTGGACACTTCCAGGGATGGGGCAGCCACAGCTTCTCTGGGCAACAATTCAATTAGGTGAGAAACAACTTGAAAAGTAATTCTGGGTGATTCATCATGTAGTCCTTTCTATCATCCTGCAAGAAAGATGGAGGGCATGAGGTGATGAGAAAAGGGGGAATGGCTTCCCTCTGCCACAGGGCAGGGTTAGGTGGGATTTGGGGAAAGAATTCCTGACTGGGAGGGTGGTGAGGCTCTGGCACAGGTTACCCAGAGCACCTGTGGCTGCCCCATCTCTGGAAGTGTCTAGGGCCAGGTGACAAATTTAAGTGCCAAAGCATGATATCCCTGTGTTTGTACACCACCAACCCCCCCCCACCAAAAAAAAAAAAAAAAAAGCCATATTAAAACTAACAGGAAGAGAAAAATCAGGGCAGAAAAATTCCTTTACCATGGATGCTGATGGAGAGCTGAGCCACCCCAGTGTCCATCCTTCCCAGGGCTTCTCATGTCTTTCACTGTCCCATGGATCAAATTGAAAGGTTCTCCCTTATTTTCTGGCCCCTGAAAAAAATGGGAGAAAAACAGCTTGTTCAACCCATAAGCAAACATTTTTTATTTTTCTCTTAAAGATAAGAAAAAACTGTTTTAAAGGATTGTTTAATGGAACTCTACTTGTTGTATTTAATTTTTTTCCAAGACAGCAGTGGGGAAAAGGGCTTCACATTTTCCAAGTAATTTTGGATTGTTTCAAAATATTATTTAGAAATGTAAAAATCTCATTTAGATTACTTTACAATTATGCTTTACCTCTAAATATTTGGTGTGTTTTTTTCTAGACAAAATGTGTTCAATTTGGTGTTATGTAATAAATGTTACTTAGCAAATTTGTTCACCTTTTGACACTGGAATGATTTGTCTTCTTTCATTCACCTCTAATATGCTCCACAGCTTCTTTAGAGTTAAGTTTGATTTAAAAATTGCTATTTAAAGCAAAGAAAGGAATTAGTAATTTGATTTGACTTTAAAAAAATTAAAATATTACATTATCCAAAATCAGGACTTCCGTTGCCTCACAGGAGCCCACCCCAAGGTGTCATGGATGTGCCTGAAGACCCTGGGAATTTTGGGATTGTCCCACCAGGTACCCCAAGGTCTCCCTCCTCCTACTCTCACATTCAGGGACAGCTGCAAAGAAGCCACTGATGAATACAGGCAAAAAAAGAAATCCAAACCAAACAAAACCTGAACCCCTTGCCCCAAGAGGGGGATAAGAAATGATGTATTGACTATGAATTTCATTTATCTTCCCACCTTCCTCTGTTCGAGCCGTTGCAGCCGCGTTGCTCGCGGTGCCTGTACACATATTAGCCCGTGTATTTCCCATCCTACTTATCCCCTGGAATTTATTCTAAAGCTCACTTTTGGAAACCCATAAGTAGGACATAATTCGGAGGATTTGATATTCTGGTCAATGTTTCTTCGAGTAGTTATTCTGCAAGCCCTGGTGTTGTGGGGAAATATGTCCTTAAATACTTGTATATATAATATAATACATATAAATACATATATATATAAATTGCCTGGTATTATGTTGCATTATAATATGTAATTATAATACATAAAATTGGTCATACAGGTCACAGACATTCAGAAACACAGGGCACATTGGTTTGCCTATGTATGCTGGACAAGTATTTTGAACATATTTTACCCTAAAATAGGTGCAAGTGTATTCCCTTGCTTGAGGCAGCTCTTCAAGCTCACAACAGGCAGTCAGGCATGACTGTCACACTCAGAACTGACAAAAATTTTGCCAGTTAGAAACTTTTTTATTATGTATTATAATTTCAACCCCTCTACTGAGATCACTTGCTTATCCCAGTGCCTGCTGCAGTTGATGTGACATGGGAATTCCTCTGTACCCTATGTCAAAACCCAATATATTACTATTAGAAGTCATCAAAAATATTCATACCAGAAGCTTTTTGAAAACCACTGGATTATTTTCTCTAGTTTTGAGGGTAGCAGGAGGAAAAAGGTGACAGCCTTTTCCTCGTTATCCATGTCCCATTACCCTCATCTGCTTTCTGAAAGCAAGGGAAGAGGAAGAAAAATTGAGAACAATACTTTTTCCTTATTTTGTAATTATTGTTTCGCTCTTAAATTTAAAATTCACTTGGCAAACATTACTGTTTTCTTAGAATAAAGAGGAAAGTGCTCAAATTCTATCAAAGTCATGATGCTGCTTGAGAACTGACCAAAGAGAATTGGTCAAAAAATTAAACAGAACCACACTTTCTCCTTGACAGCAAATACACAAGTAAGGGGGGAAAAGGAAGAAAAAAACCCACAACAAAAATACCAAATCCAAACCTCTAAGGTGTCTTAAGAACAACTATTATTTTAGGGAAAGTACTTAATTGGATTTTTATGATATAAATATATTTCATATGGGATATCAAAAGAATTTTTCTCAAATGCTGTTTTGTCTTTGCTGCTATAATTTAAATTTTTTTAGCTTAAAAAAAGAACAACATAAAAGAAGCCAAAATATTTGCTCTTTAAATCCTTATCCACTCATCAGAGAGGAAGGTAAGGATTTAATTGCTGCTAATTTTGTTAATCCTCTGATCAAGTCACCGTTCATCCCAACCCTTTCCACCAGCAGCGCTGAGATGTAAATCCTTCACAGGAATACAAGTTTACACACCGATTGCACAGGAGAAGGATTGTGTGGGTTATGCACCCACAAGACTTGCTCAAAGACACTTTGGAAAGTGTAAAAAAAAAAGAGATAAGACAGAAAGATCACCTTCTCTGCCCCCAGGGAGACCTTTTTTCCCCCGGGATCATCCTCGATGCCGCAACCTTGTGCCGCAGTGCAAAGGGGGACACAGAACCTCCACCTGCATCACTATTTTTTCCACTAAGCTCAGTGGGTTTAAGGCTGGATCTCTACAGTACATGAGAAAAGGCTTTTCGTGTTGAATTTTTTTCTTTTTTTTTTTTTTCCCCCCAGTTCCCTCTCTATCACTAAAGCAAAAACACGTGTGTGCATCCCTGCCTTTAAGAGAACACGGGTTACTTCACCCCTCTCCTCCCTGCCCCCCCCAAAATTCAAGGAGAACGTACAGCTCATGAAAATTTAATGCCATATGTAACAAAGCAAAATGAATATTTAATTGGGGCTTTTATGTGAAACCAGATAACAAAACCAGTTACACACAGAGGGGGAAAAAAATAATAATAAAATTAAGCCACTCTAATGTTTGATAAAAACTGGTACTGAAGCAGTTAAGCTATTGGCAACAAGCGGCTCCTAATAAACACTCAGCTAATTCTGTAGGAAAAGCACTAATTAGAAAAGCAATAATAATCGGTGTAATTGCTCTAAATTACCCTCCTCACAGAGAAGTGTGTTTGGATACTGCAACGCAGCTGCTCCTGCTCCATCCAGGCACTCGCAGCCAAGGATGCTCCGCTTTTCTCTGCTGCCCTCTCCAGGTCCAGGGAGGTGGAAGACTTGTCGGCTCTCACATCCCAGGGAAAGATAGGGGGAAATCCCGCACACCGAGCACGCTCGGATGTCCCAACCCGCTCCGGTGGCATCACCTGGCTGTCACTGGCTCCGGAAAACACAGCATGGGCTCTAGAGCTGGGATTGGGGTGGCTGAGGATCTACAAGGAGGGTCGGTAGGTCCCCCTGGATGTCCAGATGCTTGTTTATCTGCCCAAATAGAAGTGACAGAGCCCAGTGGTTTGGGCACATCAGGTGAGGGTTCCATGGATGTTGCTTATAGAGTGATAGGGCTTGGAACAAGAGCTGGATGCTCTTTGGGGATCGCTCTCTCCCCACATCACACTGACAAGGGGACCCACGGGTGAGCAGAAGCACAGAAGGGATGGAATCCACAGCTCTTAAATACTAAAGCACAGCAGAGAGCCCAGGGCTCAGCCCTCCAATGAATGGGGTAGAGGCCAGGAAGATGAGGACACTGAAGTGCTTTTCATTGTTTAGATTACAGTTAGATTTTGGACACCAGTAGTCCTCACATGTTCCCCCATGCTGCATGCAGAGCACAGAAATTATTGGTGCAATGGTGATCTCTTGCATGGTATTTTTGATTATTGGCAAATTTGTTCATGGTAATTCAAGTAATAACAAACAGCATAACAAAATTCCACTAAGTATATGTCTGCACCAGCCAGTGAGGCTGAACTGGGGCTGGTAACTGGCATTTTCAGAGCAGGAAATTACCTCCCTTTGTGCAGTACAGCTCAGAGTGACTGGCGATGACCAGTGTACAACTGAGGATTTAGCCCAACTGCACTGGTTTCCTCCAGCTGCCACAATGAGATTTTCTTTCTCAAAAAACCCCGTAAATTAGCTGCAGACCAAGGAGCTCTGTACTAAGTTATCAACCTAAATACCTGAACAAGTCAAAACCATTCTTGACTCGGTGCTTTGCTGACACAGATGAAGACAATCCTATAAGCATCCTAAGGTGCCTCCTCCCTTGTCTCATCAGCTTTAATAGTACAGATTAATTTAATCCAGCAATACTTCAGCTGTAGCCCAGCAACATGCAACTATTAGCTGATAAAATAGAAATATTCACCTCTTGAAGCATTCTGTGATTTTCACTTGGGAGCTTTGCCTTTCTTGGTGCCAGGTTGGAGACTCTGATGCTGTCACTGGGTGACCAGAGCACAGCTTCCAGATGGGGTTCATCAAAAGCAGCCCAATGCAAAACTCTTGTTCATCAATGCCAGGCTGAGCAGCGCCTGGAAAACAGCCCTGAAAACTTGTTTTCTACTGGTTGTTGTCTGAATACGCATTTTGCACTGCAAAAGGCCATACATCATGCTGCACTCTCATGGACAACTCTGCTCCCGTTGCATAGGCCCTCCTGACAGCAGAATTTAGCTCTTAAAGTCTTATAGTTAATTTTTTATTTTTCCCAAATAAATCTGCATCAGGTCTGTGTGATGGAACAGTTTGCCCAGAGAAGCTGTGGCTGCCCCATCCCTGGAAGTGTCCAAGGCCAGGTTGGATGGGGCTTGGAGCAACCTGGGATAGTGGAAGGTGTCCTTGAAGGGGAGTGGAATGAAATCATTTGAAGGTCCCTTCCAACCAAACCATTCTGTTATTCCATGATGTAAAATCTTTGATACATATAAAGGTGGGTGGATGTCCTCAGGGCTGGGGTTTTTCTGGCTGGAGGAAGGGATGGTGCAGCAAAGCCCCTGACCAGTTGTCTAAAATGGTCACTGAATTTCCCTTTGGACCTTGAACCTATACATGTCAGACACACTAGGACTTCAAAATCTTCAAAATCTTCTCCAAATGTTATTCATTTCACTTCCAACAACTCCCACAGCTGTAGAAGTGCTGATCTTTTTTTTCCCCTCTTAATTTAATTTCAGTGATCTTGATGGAATCATTACAGAGGAAATCATTCCAGGAACAAGGTAAAAAAGTCAGAGCCTGTCCCCAGATTTTCTCTTTAAGCAGAAGAGAAACCTAAAACAGTGTTTTGTAGAGTCAAACCCCTCCTGAGCTTGGTTCAATCCCCTCACTTCCATGATGTTTCTCACACTGCACTGCAGCCTTGGAGAGCGGACAGTCACGCTCCAAGTTTCCCTCTGTAATTACGTTCAAATCCTCGTTGCTTCCATGCATGCTTCAGTGTTATTTATATTGGTTTAACGATCCATTAAACAAATACTGTACTTTGGGAAGTGCTACTTTGCTTATGAACAATTACAGTTTCTCCAGCGTTCAGTAATGTTAACCACAAGAAAGAGGATGATGGTGCAGAGCTGGCATGGAGCAGGGGCTTGGGGCTTTTGGGGCTATGGGGAATGGCTTTTAGCAGTATTAACATGACCTTTATGGGGCTTTTTTGTTTTTCAAAAAATATTTTAAGGAAATTCAGAAGGATATTTTTTTTTTGCAGCTGTTTTTTTGTTTGCTTTACTTTTCCTTTTTGTTTTTTTAAACCCATTCCTATAAGAACCGAAATTAATTGCAATATGATAGCACTCAAGAGAAGATTTGCACTTAGTAGGATTTACTCTATTAGAGCCCAATCCTACAAATACTTCCAGAGTTTTGGTGTGGTGTACAGAGTCCAGGCAGCAAAGCACATCTCATGATGACCTCGTGTTTGGCTAAGAAGGGAAGATGTGCCCCTGGCCCCTGTGGCAAACAGCCTGTCCTTAGCCCTGGGATGACCATGGGGTGGGAAGGAGCTCACAAATGCCCTCCCAGACAACTGGAGCTGCACCACGACCTTGGGAATGGGGAGCATTTTTACCTAAAGAGGGGCTTTGAGGGAAAGAAGTGCAATGAGGGAAATCCAGGTGCAAGGAAAGGGATGGGATTTGGGTCTCTACGCTTCAAAGGCAGATTTCAGTTGGATCAGCAGTGAGATGTAAAAGGGACGGTGACTTCACTGTTTCAGCCAAACCAGTGAATTTAATTGATTTTTAAAAATTTTTGAACGGTCTTCTGTTGAGCAGCTGAGCTTATTTTATCCTTCCAGTTCACTGCACAGAGCACAAGGGAAGAGGGTGAAAAGGAACCAGAAGCTGTAGGTGAGCAGAGACCATCCCCTGGCAAAGAAGCACACAGGGAGGACTTGGGGACATCATAGGGACTTCAGGGACCTCCCCAACCCTGGCAGCTTTCAGGGCTCTGAGATCCCACAAGTGCTGGCAGCAGGTCGGCTCTGCAGGAGCGGGAGCACAGTTTTGTGTTCCACCTAATTAGGGTGGCTGGATCTGCCTGAAACATGTGCTGCCTCTTTCATGTGCCCAGTCATCCTTTACTCTTTTCCAAAGTGGTCTCTTGTGTCTTAAGACCTGTCTTATTGTGCTTGGTCTGGCAGAGTGGAAAATTTAATTTTAAACTAATTAGTTTCTAAGTTGCCCAATATCCTCAAATTACCGGGCATCACCTTTCCCAAAGGGGAAGAACAACATAACTCACCTGTATCCAACATTTGACACTGCAGAAGTCAAGAGCATGGAAACAAAGGATCCCCAATTGCTTATTGTCTTGGCTCAAAGGTCAAGAGTCGTTTATGACAAAGCTCTAATTAATAGTTTATTACACACAACTGACCATAGTCTCTTTTGTTAGCATTTAATATTATTAGCTAAAGGTTTGCTTTGAATGCAGAATGAGATTGTCTTTGAAATCAACTTGTTCAGCTTTCCTTGGTCTTCAAACAAGGCTGCCCTGCAGCCCATCACTGCGTGTTCCTGGTCTTCACCTGACACCAAATCATTGACGTGCCTTTGCTCTGATTACTTGGTCACTGGAAGGTCATATGGATATAAATACTATTTTCCAATTATTCTCGTAAATGGGCCAGTAATCACACAAAGACCATCCAGCTTTTCAAAGCTAACAAGAGCAGCAATTACCTTCCACATTTGTTTTTTCAGGTTCATACAACACCTGTGTTACTCTGCCAGCACAAAACCATTGTTGGGGTTGGAAAAGCCCTCCAAGATCATCAAGTCCTACTGTTACCCCAGCACTGCCAGACCCATCAGGTAACCTTGCCCTCAAGTGCCACATCTATAGAGCTCCTAAATGCCTCCGGGGATGGGACTACCCCAGGCAGCCTGTGCCAGGGCTGGACTATTCTTTCCATGAAGGAATTTTTCCTGGTAGTTTTCAATAAATGCAATACTTTCCAAAACATTAAGTTGGGTTTTGTTCCTTCTTGGTTTTTGTTTCTTTATTTTGTCTTTTGAAAGATACCAAAAAGAGAATCCAGGCAACAGGTCTGGACACAGGATTTACCTTTGGGATGACAACAAGTTTCCACTCCCTAGTTGGGTTTGGAAAGGGCTTTGAGTCGAAGTAGCCTCATACTTTTATGGCACCAAAGCATCCTCTCTCTTGGCTGGTGACCTGAGCTGATAGCAATGGTGAGGACATCCTAAGGGAGTTTGGGGAGGGAAGGTGGGGAGTGGCTTTGAATTGAGCAGCGTAGTGTCCAGATGGTGCTTTTCACCTCCCCAGTGTCTCTGCACAATCATTTACAAGCTTAAGGCACTTGCAAATGAGCACTGTAAGTAACAGGAGGTGGAGATGCTGCTGACTCCCACTTGAGACCTCCTGCTCCCATCACAGCACGAGAGAATTCCTGTGGGAGGGGGCTGGCCAGAGCAGGTTTGGGGGGCAACCCCTTCCCCAGAGACCTTTGCTGTGCTAGGAAAAACCCCGACATCCCCACTGCTGCCTTGATGCCACTTCTGCATGTGGGACCTGCACAGGGTAAGAGGAGGGAAAAACTATTCTACACAAATAAATAAATGTTATCATTCTGTGCTCCACCATCACCCTTTTTCATGTAACTTCATCTCACTTCTTGGAACAATATTGCTTGCTTAGGTGCTGAATATGTCACAATGTCCCAGTGAAAACACTAATTGCTGCAGATATAGAGAAGATTTTCTATTTCCCAGAAATGTAAAAATATTTCATAACTGGGGGTATAATAACAAAAGTTTAAGAGTTAAATTGGGGGTAAAACTTTGTTTTTCAAATGGAGCACTTAAAAATATGTTTATCCCCAACAGCATCAAATTCAAAACAAAAAAAATCAAAGAATTATTTTGCTTCGAGAGTGTTCCTTTGAGACAATCCTTCAAGCTTTTATTAAATTCTCCCCCTGTGACCCAAACAGTTTGGCAGAACAGATGCTAAAACTCACAGAATTAAGGTGATTCTTCAACACATTCTTACCCATTCCAGTAAACCCTGGAAAGCTGCTGGTGGTATGGCCAGAAAATGCCATTTGTGCTCTGCAGAAAGGTCCTTCCTCCAGATTGTGGTCACTGGTCTCACTCCTTTCCCCGAGACATGCTTTGGTACCAACTCTTTTCGTGCTTTTAAGTTCTTTCATCAGCTGTAAACAGCTCTCCAGTTTTGTTTCGTGGGCTCTCAAGCTTGAACCCCTCAGTGTAAGCTCCCAAATTTTGGGAACTCCCGGTGCACGCTGTGCACTGTGCAGGCGGCTTGGCCGCTGCTCATCCAGCCCGGGCTCTCCCATTCCCCGTTCTCTGCTGCCATCAGGTGGATATTCCATTTTATTCAGCTAAAAGGTGCAGAAATCCCACTGTGTTTTCCCTGCGTTTAACCATCTTGGCCGTGGGCAGTTGATTCCCCGGCCTTTGGTCACACAGGCAAAGCCATGGGAGCCTGAAGACACGGAAAGATCCCTGATATATTCCTCCTTCCCAGGAGAAAGCTCATCTTGCACACCACACAGTGCTTCCAAGACCAGACTTCACAGCATTGTTAAGTCTTGTTCCAGGCTCTAAGTCAGTGCTCTGGATCCAACCCCACTTGGGACACAGGCTTTGTTTGTTGCTCCCCTCAGTCAGCATCCCTTGCAAACCCCACCCCAGGAGAGGAAAGATTTTAAACAGTGGCAGGATTCAGCACTAGCACCCATCTGGGCATGACCCAGGGGCCAGAAGATTTCCTGCAAATGTTTGTTCAGGAGTCAGCAGTTTCCAGCATGGATAACAAAGACAACACAGGGCAGGGTTCATGTTGAGCAAGGCAACATTTGGGAGATCTTCCGGTGCTAAATGCACTGGAAGTGAAGCTGCTGGCAGAGAAAGAAAAGCAATGCACATCTTAATTTACCACTCAGCAACCAAAAGCTGCCCCAGACAAGGACTGCTGCTGTCTAAAACCGCAAATGCATTTTCTTCACAATGTGCCACCTGACTTAGAATCATGAAATAGAATCACAGAATGCTTTGGGTTGGAAGGGACCTTAAAGATCACCTTGTTCCACCCTGTGCCATGGGCAGGGACATCTTCCATTAAAACAGTTTGCCCCAAGGCCTGTCCAATCTGGCCCTGAATCTTTCCAAGGACAGGGCAGCCACAGCTTCTCTGGGCAAACTGTGCCAGGGCCTCCCCACCCTCAGTGTAAAAAGCTTCTTCCTTATATCTAATCTAGATTGACACTCCTTCCGTTTAAAGGCTTCACCCTTTGTCCTGTTACAACAAGCCCTGCTAAAAAGTCTGTGTCTATGATCCTTCTAAAATCCCTTTAAGGACTGAAAGGCTGCAATAAAGTCTCCCCAGACCCTCCTCTTCTCCATACTGAACACTCCCAGCTCTCCCAGCCTGGCTCCAGAGCAGAGGGACTCTAGTCCTTGGAGCATCTTTTTGGCTCTTCCAGACTTGTTCCAGCAGCTCCACATCCTTTTTGTGCTGGGGGCCCCAGATCAGGATACAGAACTCCAGGTGAGGCCTCACCAGAGTGGAGTAGAATTCCATAAATTGCTTGAAACTGCAGCATTTGTTAAGGTTTTCAGAATTGTTTTTCACTTCTGCGAAAGGCAGTAGCTAATTTAAAAGGTGTCAATCGCTATTTTTCATGCCACAGCAGCAGCACCAAAAGGCCAGAATATGATCTCAGCACTGAAATTTGGACAGAGCACGCTCGTGCAGAAAAACTTTTGTAGTTTGATGGAGGAGCCAACCAATCTGATCCTGCTGAGACCCAGGACACTGCCAAAATATTTGTGGTGAAGCAGTATGATGTGAAGTGTCACTTATTACCCAGGCCCATATGTTATTATGCCTCTAAGCATGCACCTCGGGTGCTTTATTCCCAAATCTCCCATTGCATTTCAACCCCTTCCATCACTGAGGAAGCCACCAAGGAAATTTTTCCCTCTGATCCCACCTCTTTCCAGGCTGAATCCCTGCTCCCTGGCTAGTCAGTAGATACTGGTTCAATTGTGGCAGATTAAAAAGAAGAGAAATATCAAGTTCATATTGGAGCAGGGTAAGTAGTGTGAATCTTCCTTCAGGTGGCCCTGGAAGATTCAACAAGACTGAGCATCCTCTGTTAAACCTGACCTAAACTGATTAGTGGGTTGAAGAGTCCACGGGACTGGAGAGCCCAGACTGACAACAGTGCAGGCACAGTTGTGCCAACCCAAAAACCAAGAGACATTCTCAAGTCAGGCAGAAAACACAAAAAAATAGCGAATCAGGATATTGAAGAAGGTATCTTAATCTTTCCCAGTAAATCTTGGTCATCTGTGAGTTGTCAAGCACTTTTCTTCCCATCTTGGTGAAAACAGGAACTGGACCAGGTTGCCCAGAGAAGCTGTGGCTGCCCCATCCCTGGAAATGTCCAAAGCCAGGTTGGATGGGGCTTGGAGCAACCTGGGATAGTGGAAGGTGTCCCTGCCCATGGCGGGAGGTTAGAACTGGATGATCTTAAAGCTCCCTTCCAACCCAAACCATTTTATGAACGCAAAGAAACCATGGTACAGGAGCCAGATCCACTTCCTGAAGCACCAGCAGCACCTCTGCTGGTCTAGAAGAAGAGCATGGCAAAGGAAACAGGAGAGAGAAAGAGAGAAACAGTCACTGAAAGTAGCTCCTGCCTTCAAGGTTCACAAAGTGCTCGTGGCCTCAAAGTCCTTTGCCAGCTCCTATTTTCCCTCTGCCCCCGAAGTAAATGGGATGCTCAGGTGTTGACAAAAGACTATCAGCAGAAATCAAGGTTAAAAAAGCAATAATTCAGCCAACTAACTGCCATCGCTGTTTCTCCCTATCTCTGCATTCTTGATAAACAAATTCATAACAAGATTTTACTGCTCTGTTCCCTGGAGCAGTCTATTAGTCTGTCGTTCAACATGCGCTACCAGTCGAAGCCGAGCTCCCACAATACAATATCCCTTAAGATGATCTCCTTTGCATTTGCTGTGATGTAATTATGCTAATTATCCAGCCGGCTTTAATATCCTCATATTTTCCAGGAGGTTTATGATCAAACCTGTTCCTTTAATTTACTTTCCCTGCCATCAGAGCTGGGGTGTTTGGATGCGCTCTGCCACACGTACACCTCTCTGAGGGCTTGTCAAGGCCATGGGGAGCTTAGACATAACTTTGTCCCAGCTGACAAGAATTTTAAAAATTACTTCTCCTAACTAGCATTTAGCCAATGTTAGATGTCTTCTCTCATCTATAACATTACACTGATAACACCCGTTGAATTTCAACGTTTCACTCTTTTTTTTTTTTTTTCCTTTGCAGTGTAGTAAATTCCCTGGGAAACCTTCACATATTTACCCTTTCACTTGAAATGAAAGCCCTGTCTGTTAGATTAACATTTATCCGTGAAAAAAAACCCTAAAACAAACAAACAACAAAACCTAGAAATTTTGGAGGCTGGATACTTACAGCTAGTAAAGAAAAAAAAGATGCATATTATAAAGCAGATGTGGTGACTCAGAAGTTGTCCCTTGAATGTCTGGAATGAATTGCTTTAAGTAATATATATGAAAAATATAATCTGACATAAAAATCTCATTATCTTTCCTGCTGCCTAAAATACAGCATGGTTCAAGGCTTATCAGAGTGGATCACAAAAAGTCCTCCTCATTCAATGAATATTAGCTTATTTAAGAATATTTTCTTTCATGTTTATAAAGTTTCAGTGCAAGTGCTAGGTGGGATATGGGTTTCATTAGCTTTTCCATTTAAACTTTTGCCGTGTGCTTTCTTTTCCTAAAAAAAATAAAATAAAATTTGAATTTTCATGCCTTGAGGCTACCATAAATTTTTCTCCCCATAAAATGTGATTTAAATAGCGAGAACTGTTGGCTGTAATCAGAATAAAAAACCAAAACATGACCCAGATTCCCATTCTAGAGGTTTTTTTCCAGTGTGCATGATTTCCTAAATTTCTGGTGCACATGGTGGCCTTTAGTACTGTGTAATTTAAAAGTGTTTTCACGATTTCCTGTTCCTTTCCCCGCTTCATTACCATATAGCTGAATTACCTCATAGAATCAGAATGGTTTGTGTTGGAAGGGACCTTTAAAGACCATCTCATTCCAACCCTCTCTGCATGGATAGAGACATTTTCAACTATCCCAGGTTGATCTAGGCCCCGTCCAACCTGGCCTTGGACACTTCCAGGGATGGGACAGCCACAGCTTCTCTGGGCAACTGTGCCAGTGTTTTACTACTCTCTCTGTAAAAAAACCATTCTTCCTGATATGTCATTATGTGACTAAAATTACGCTCTTTGTAATATTTTACAGACTCATTCATGTGCTGTGCAGAGGGTTTGGTCTGTGTTTCCATGCAACAACCACAGCACAGCCCTGGAGACATGGAATTAGTGAGGTGATTTCCCACTACACAGAACTCGGTGCATGAGTGGATGAAGGTCCATTATACCTCTTATTTTCCTCTCAGATACACAAACAGTGCTCCAGCGGACTCCACACACAGGAGGGAGCGAGCTAAGCAGTGTGTTCCCTGTGTACAGCTGTTTTTCACTCGTGCTGGATCTTATCCCCACCTAATCCCATCAGTTTCCATATGTCGCTAATTCAAAGGGCAGAGTGGTCAGTCCTCCACACCAAAACACAACCAAGGAGCTGCTCAGCCCAACACTGCAGGTGCCCTCGGGGCTCCATGGCAGGACACTGCCTGGAGAAGATGTGGAAGATACCAAGATCAATGTTCTAGATGAATTAGACACAGGGTTGGAGGGCAGGCTCTGAAGGAACTCTCTTCCCCTGAGAGCTAAGCTGTGCCAGCCGTGAGGAGTCAGGTTTCCTCTCTCCTCCCACCACAGCTTAAAAAAGCAAATGGAGGAAACAGATGCCCAACCCACAACCAGCCACAGGGACAAAACAGATCTTAGAAGAGCCTCCCTTCAGATACTGACATGCATTGAACACTTGCCTCCAAACTACTTCACTGGCCAGAATCATCAGAGCATCATCCTGTCTTCTTCAGAGCTTCTCAGAGAAACAGCAAAGCTCAGGAACCGCAGAATATTCTGGGCTGGAAGGCACCCACAAAGATCATCAAGATCTATTTCTTGCCTTGCACAGGACAGCCCAGCAATCCCACCCTGTCCCTGAGAGTGTTGTACAAACCCTCCTGGAGTTCTGGCAGCCTTGGGGCCATGCCCAAACCCTGGGAACCCTGTTCAGTGCCCAAACACCCTCTGGGGGAAGAATCTTTCCCTAATATCCAACCTAAACCTCCCCTGACAGAGTTCCATGCCCTTCTCTTGGGTCCTATCACTGGTCACCAGAAATAAGTGATCAATGCCTGCCCCTTTACTTCCTGAGAGATTCCAGAAGAGTTCAGCAATACAATCAGAAACATCTCAGAAAGACCCTGGGCACAAATGTACTCCAAAGGAGAAGCATCCACTTTTCCTGGTCACATGGGAAATTAGTAGGTTGAGTTTATTTGCATTGCACTAACCTCACATCGCATGCCTTTTAAATAAGTTCAAAATAGATCCCCTACCTGGGGGGAAAAAAAGCAAAACTCCACTCAATTCATCTCCTAAAGTGCTCAAAGACAAGCAGGAGGGGAGCTGCTGAGACAAGCAAATCCTGTTGTCTTTACACCAAACCCACAGGGAAATCGGGACTGCCTGACAGAGGAAAAGGTAATCTTTTTGATATAGCAAACCACGGTTGACAGACCTGAAAGCTTTGCATGAATGCCTTTTAAAAGAGCCCAGAGCTTTAGGGCATGAATGTGAAATTTCTGTGTCTACCAGGACTATGCCAAGGCTACTGAAGTTGCTCGTATGAGCCAATCCAACCAGAAAAGATGGTGTTTGCTAACACTAACCTGGGGAGAAACACGCTTTTGTTCCCAACCACCAAACGAGTCCTGCCACCGCTCCGACGGTGACCAGGTTGTTGTGGGAAAGTCTGGCAGGAGAGAAAAGAGAGCACAGCTCCAGCTGGGAACACCTGAAGCAAAGCTTGTAGACAAAACCTCAAGTGAGGAACAAAGACTGTGTGCCCACGAGCGACAGACACCATTTGACCATGGCGGTTGGCTGGGATGTTGACCGCAGAATCAAGTTTAGCAAAGTGGAAACCATGCCCATAGGAAGCCAAGGTTTTCTTGACGGGGAACCACAAGAGGCTCTAAAAATCTCCTTTCCCACAACAACACATGATTCAAGTTGAGCTTGGAACCTACCTGAGGCCTCACTCCGCAGGGTGTCTTTGAAACATGTTTTTGTGGCTTTTTTGGCAGATTGTAGCAGTCCCAGGCTTGGTGAGACCTAGGGATTTGCACAAACCATCTTGAGAGGGAAAGATGTCACTTGTCAATGACATGGATGAAGAGATTTTGTCCCCAGGTTGTAAGATAATGAGGCTGGAGAGTTAAATAATAACATAGCACAGTCAATTTTTGGAAGACAAGACAGTCCTGCTGTTAGGGGGTGGGGAGAGGGGTGAAAACCATGAGGGAGTTTAGAAGTGGCCCGAATTCGTACAGCAGTTTTGGGAAATGCTCACATCCACAGAGAAGTAACTGTGCCACATATCACAACAGCTGGAGGAACTTTAGAACTGAATGCCCACCCTATATGGAACAACAGATCATTTTCATGTTATATGGGAAAGGAAAATCCAAAGTGAGAAGGCTTGTCAGAAAAATTTAATTTTGAAGTAGCTGGAGACACATGGGGTGACATCAGCTGGAATGATGACCAAGTAACCAAATTGTCTGCTTTGCTTTTATCCAACAGTCCTGCATAATCACCACTTTTCCATGTAACATTTCAACTCTGTCAAAAGTGTCTGACTTTTTTTTTTCCCACTTTTAAATTCAAATCTAATCAAATTTGTCTGCTTCTCTTGTGTAGATTGAAAACTATCACCTAGAGCCACTCAGTGAAGGCTTTCTTGGTATTTTAATTTCCTTAAAACATTTTAATCAAATAAAAGGTACCCCTGTTATTTTTTTAAGGAGTAGTAATTTTCAAAGGATTGAGTTATTCTCAACACAACACTAAAGCCAAGGTGCTGATTTGCTTTTGTTCTCTCAAACTTCTTTACTCTTACAAACGCCAGGCTATATATAAAACTCCACAAGTGATGGGGTGACACATGTGTCATTGGCCATTCTCACCCACCTTCTCTGTGAGGTGAGAAATGCACAGATTGTTTATCAGATCATGTTGAAAATACCCATTGGGTTGATGCCCAAGGTCAAATGAGCTTCTGTTACATAAGGAGTCAAGTTCAGTGAAGGTTCTCAGGCCCTGTTGCAAAGCAGCTTTACCCTTACGAGGAGCAAAGGGCAGCTTGTAGTAGTTTCACATCTGCAAATTCCAAAACTACTAGGAACAAAAATAGTCAGTCAACTGGTGTACAACTAGTTTCATAAATATCAACACCTGTTTCTCATTATTTTGCCTCTTTGAAGAAGATACTTTCCCATCCCAGCTGGTCAGAAGGCCAACCCCATCTTGAGTTACAGTCTGGTCACAGCACCTTCACCACTGTCTCATTAACCAAGGACAAAAGAGACTCTGGTGGGTCTCACTGGGCTCAAACCAGACAAACTCCACAAGCCAGAGGAAGGGAGAACATAAAGCAAAACAATTCTCTGGTCACAGACAAGTCACTTCAAAGTTCCAATGGCTCAGAGCTATGGGCTTCCAACTGTCAAAAAAATACTGTGGCTTAGTGAAATCAGGCTGAGGCTGGAAGGCAGGAAGGTGTGGGTTTTAATGCTGGTGATGCAGATGCATCCTCAGGTAACAGCAACCAAGAAATTCCACCGGAGTTTAAACTTATCTGAAAGTACGAAGGGCTGACACGCGTGAGAAATACTTGAGGACTCCAGCAAAACAAGGGCATAAAACACTACCCACTGACTGCACTTGTCTGCCTTCCATCTGTACACAGATACTGTTCATCATAGTCTGCCTCCCTTGGCACTCCTCCACACAAACTTTTAGCAGATCATTTTCCCTCCCATAGCTGTGGAGGTTTGTTGCCTGCGTCGAGAGAATCTGATCTCTCTTCTGTATGAAACAACCCCTAAAAACACCTTTTAAGGGAGTAAGGCTGAGAAAAAAGTTCTGGTTTTTCAACTTCTGAAATTATGATATTACCTCTATCATATTCAGCATTTTGCCCCATTTTAATCGGCACACTTAATTAGTTCTTTTCTGTAGGAAAGATGTTCTAAGTGACTTGGCTTGTCATAGAGTTGAATTTTCTTTGTAATTATTTATATTATTGCTTATAAATGCTTGTAATAATTTCTTCTTGTTATCAAAGTCCAGTACCAGATAAAGGGATGAAACTCACAGCTTCTCAGTTTTCCTTGCTGTTTATTGAGCTTTATCACACTTCNGACATTTCTTGATGACAAGGATAATAAGAACATGATGAACAAAAAAAGATCCCATAGTGCTCAGTGGAATGCTGGGTTTCATCAATACCAGTTAGAGCACAGGACAGTAAGAATATCAAAAGAGGAGGAATAGTTCCAGCACACTTCAAAAGGCACATCTTCAAAATCATTTGTTTCAGAATTGTCTCAATCACGGCTGGGGAAATTCTTATAGACAGATCTCCGTGGATGCACACACACATCAATATTAGTATCTGATACATGAATTTTCAGTTGAACTGGGTCTGCCACTTAAACATCCCATGCCATGGGAAGGAGTCCACAAATTCCTCCCTTGCTCAACTGTTGTTGTAATCCAGCTCCACATTTCCTTAAGTAGATTACTTTCTGTGACTAGACCTGATACCAAAGAAATATAATGCTGCATATATATGAAATATAAATGCAGCTCACCCATGGAGCTAGCTTTTGAGAGGGTCAGAGCAAATTTAGGGTAGCAGCAGCCTCTGCAAGCAGACTGGAGCTCAAGCCACAGTCAAAAATTCATCTGTCCTTAGTTTTTGTTAGACACCCAGATGGACACAACAGTTCGTTGTTAGTAATTAGGATGGCCAGTGCTGATTAACAGGACATTAATTCTTCCAAATCTACCCAGATCTTTTTGACATCACCAGTTATGGGGGACTGGGAGAACACAAGGGGAATCTTTGCCTGTCCCAGGCCAGAGATTCGACTTCCTAAAATTCTGCTCATCCTCCCAATGTCAAGATAAATCATTCTCTCTGCTTGTGGAAGTGTCTCAGCCCTTGGAGCCGCCTGGGGGAAGCCCTGGGTACAAACAGATCCCAAAACTTTACAGTCACCTTTTGGCTGAGCTCAAGGATTTTGACTCCAAAGTGTCCACTCACGTAAACTGATCACAGGAGGTAGAATTCACAGAGAACACACAAATTATGGTCATTATTATGTAATGCAAGTCTCCGTTAGTCCCCTTTGATTTCAACAGGATGATCAGAAATAAGGTCTGAGAGGGTGAACATGCAGATGGGAAATGGGAAAACTGAGCTTTAGCTTGTGCCCTTGGGGTGGTACAGAGATCAGAACAGGAGGCACCAAGTTAATTTCTTACCTCACACTAAATCAATAATTCAACTGATGGCTGACCCATTTCCAAGTGAGAGAGGACACCTTTGCCACACTGCTTGTCAGCCAAACAAAACTACACATAACGAGGGTGTATGTTGACATAGCAAACTAAAAACACAATATGTATTTGTGACCAGGTGTTCTATGTTTGAAATTAGGTCTCTTCAAGCTTCACTTCCACAAGGCTTTAGTCCATCAGCCAGGCAAGTTTCAATCATTGCTCTCAATCCAAACACAATTAAATTCCTTAGACAGTTGTATGCTAATTCCTTTCCTACCTCCCCTGCCCTGCTTTTAAGTAGAAAACATTGAAGCTGTTTTTTTTCTCCCCCCTCTTCTAATAGGACTTCCTGCTATTGGCAAATAAATATTTTGGAAAAAATTCCTCTTTAATACTCTTCCTCAGGGCCTCAGAAGAGCACAGAGTTTTCTCCATATTTCACAAGCATGACTGCTGTTTGTCATGCAAAACTCCACTGACTTTGGAGCTAAGCGTTTTTAGAACAAAATCAGGAGACCAAGAATTTTTGCAGAGTTTCAGTCAGTCAGGCTCTCCCTAAAAATTAAAGCCCCCCCTCCCAAAAAACACCTTCACTCCACAGGATGAGATGCACAATTTGCTGAGGAGCACTTGAACACTCCCAAAGGTTGTCTGAGCATCAAAGAAGAAGCAGAAACATCTTCTTCAGAAACAAAATTCAAGCAGATATTACAGCGAACCCCTTTTTATGACTATTTAAGACTGCTTCTCCTCGTGTTCAGGTAGCCACCAGGACACAGGACAAGTTGTGTTGGTTCTTTTGGCTTGAACTCAATTTGCTCCAGAAGGGATTTTGGTGAGCCTTGGCTTTGACAACAGAGATGCGAAACTAGATTTATGCTCCCCTCAGCCCCACTCCCATTAAACCAGCTCCTGTGCTCCAACCACTCCTCCATTGCTGTAACAAAAGGAAAATGAGTTTTATGATCTTTAACTAGCAGATACATATCACGAGTGTTCAGATAGCTGCTAAGGGTGCTTTTGTGACCATGGATCACTGCTGAAGCAGAGCATCAGCCACTCTCTCTCTTTTTTTTTTCAGCTCTGCCACTTTTCCTGTTCTGCTAAACCTCAGTATTTCTCAGCCCTGGCTCTTTGCCCATTTTAATTTAGTACACTGCACAAACCTCAAAGTCTGAGTACATTATGGAGACATTTTCCCTCACATCAGTACTAACATCAGCGTTGCTAATAGCTGTGGTTTTTTCCTCCCATTGGACTCCCAGACTTCTGAAGCTGTAAAAGAAAAGATAAGTGTACTTGTCTAGCAGGGGATTATTGTTTCTAAATTAATGTTATTGTTTCCAAGGCCTAACTACAAAAAGGGGAGATGCTGGCATATGAACAGGGCTGTAGATGCATCCCTTGTGCAAACCAGGATTCTGTTAGGAATGTCCAGTTTGGAGGTGGACACTCTCCAGAGAAACCACAGTCCTTCCCAGCCCACAGCCTCCCTCAGTGCTCAGCAGTGTTCCCATACTGATGAGACTGCTGAGCTCTTCAGATGCATGACAGCTCCTCGTCCAAAACACAATTTCGTTTCTTCTCCCACTAAAAATATATTGTTTTCCCAGATCCTCCTCTACCAAACCTAATGCCTTTTGCTATTCAGCAGACCTCTTACAAAAATACATGGCAACTAATTTTCAAGACCTTTCTCCACTATTAGTTCAGGTAGTGATTATTCATTCAACCCTCAAGTGGAACTTGTTGAGCTTTACCTGTTTATTGTAGGAGAGACCAGTCCAGGCTCCATCTGCTTTTGCCAGCTTTGGAACCAAGCATGTAGGGAAGCACAGCACAGACACACAGAAAAGAAAAATACACCAACACACAGGTGTGAAAGCCCTGGGGAATCCATGCTGAATAACCCCCACGTGAATCTCACCAGCTTACACACACACCTTTTTCTCAGCTGCACTTTGTGAATTCTACAGATCAACTCTTCAAGGACATACAGCACAAGCAGAAGACACAGGACTTCTGAAGTGTTTCTAAATTTTCTTATGCATTAGTATTATTTCAAAGTAGTTCATGCATCTAGACAATTTAAGTGTAGCTGTTTGGTGTCTCTGAAGAGATCTGAGGGTGCAGAAGGTAACCCTGGAGGATCTGCCATTCCCTGGTCCCAAGCATGGCTCTACACCTTGGCCTGCCTGTACTCCAGCTTCCTTGGAAATCGGGTGCCTGCTTGAGGCTCTGGTCTCCCTGTGTAGTTACTCCTTGATCAAAAGTGACAACCTTCTAGATAACACCTCCTGAAGACTAAGTATGAACGGAGGGAGAGCATCCAACTCTTTACCCCACTGCAACTTCTGGCATCCTAAGTTTAATAATCTCCTACACTTAGTGCAAGAAACCAAAGCTTTAGAATTTGCAGTCTCAGGAACGCAGTGCTTATAAGCTCAATTAATTCATGAGACATAAATTTTTTATGATACCTTACTACAGCTTTAGACAAAAAAATAGAGCAAAAATTCTGCTGTTAACAGAAAAATCAAGAGTGACAGGAGCTTTCTTTGTTTCATTTACACTCTTGGGAAAACAGGAGTATCTATGCCCATTCACACTTTGGATCCTATTCCAAAAGGAACAGGACAAGCAACTGGGCTGAATCAAATCCGTTCTGACCAGATCTTCTACGTGGGGAAAAAGGATCAAGAGCATCAAGGCCTGACATCTTTACATATCCACTGTCATTCATCTTTATCCTGCCGACTAACTAGATTAAATCTTGATTACAGTTAATGAAACAACAGCTAATGCAACATCAAAGACTGTTCTCAGCTTTGAAGCCTTGATTCTAGTTCTTGTAGCTGTGACAATCCAGGACTGGAAACTTACTCCACACACTGTGCTATCCCAAGAGAAGAAACAGCAACAGAGAAATTTTTACCCAAGAGAAAGGGAAGAGAGGGCCAACTTGACTGAAGGTTATTTTTATATGACCTCTTTTAATACAGTTTATGAATGTATTGTGTTTGTGGGGACAGGTTTTTGTAGTAGGGGGCTGGGGTACAGGGGTGGCTGCTGTGAGAAGCTGCCAGAGGTTTCCCTCATGTCCAGCAGAGTCAGTTCCAGTGGCTCCAGGATGAAGCAGCCTCTGGCCAAGGCCCAGCCCACAAAGGTGATGGTAACATCTCTAGCAAAACAAATTTAAGAAGGAAAAAAGTTATTGCTCATAGGTAATTGCAGCCAGAGAGGAGTGAGAATATGGGAGAGGAACAGCTCTGCAGGCACCCAGGTCAGTGCAGGAGGGGCAGGAGGTGCTCCAGGCCCTGGAGCTGAGGTTCCCCTGCAGCCCATGGGGAAGACCATGGTGGAGCAGCTGTGCCTCTGCAGCCCCAGGAGGGACAGGGGAGCAGAGATCCCCCTGCAGCCCAGGGAGGGACACAGGGGAGCAGAGATCCCCCTGCAGCCCAGGGAGGAGCCCACACAGGAGCAGGGGATGCTGGAAGAGGCTGTGACACCCCTGGGAGGCCCATGTTGGAGCAGGGTCCTGGCAGGGAAATGCTGACCCGTGGGGAGAGGAGCCCACGCTGGAGCAGGATTTCCTGGCAGGACTTGTGGCCGGGGGGGGACCCACACTGGAGCAGCCTGTGCCTGAAGGACTGACCCTGCAGAAGTGACCCGTGTTGCAGCAGTTCATGGAGAACTGTTGCCTGTGGGATGGACTCTGCTTGGAGAAGTTCATGGAGAACTGTCTCCTGGGGGAGGGGCCCAGCTCTGGAACAGGGGAAGGACTTTTCTCCCTAAGCAGTGTCAGGAACAAAGTGTGGTGAACAGACTGTAACCCCCATTCCTTGTCTCCCTGTGCCCCAGTGGGGGAGGAGGTAGAGCTTGGGAAGGAGGGAAGGGTGGAGAGAAAGTGTTCTTAAGACTTGCTTTACTTCTCATTATCCTGGTGTGATTTTGTTTTTAATGAATTCAATTAATATCCCAGATTCGAGGCTATTTTGCCTGTGACTGAATTCAGTGAGGGATGTCTCCCTGTCCTCACCTAACCCATGAACTCTTTATTTTCTCTCTCCTGTCCAGCTGTGGAGTGATAAAGTGGCTTTGGTGGGTGCCTGGTGTCCAGCCAGGGTCAACCCACCACAGATTATTATTCACTAGCCAAGCTTAAGTGGTTAGGGAAACATGTTTCATTAATATTTTCTTAACAGTGATAAACTCTTGGACCAGTTGCAACTTGATTCCCTGAGCAGGTCCTTCTAGCAGCTAATACATCTGGCACATTACTTGCTATTTTTGTAATTATTTTAGCAAACACAGTACCACACTGAAGCTTCAGCATCCTCAAAATTAGGTTATAGTCAGGCTTGTTTTGGTAAAAGGAACACTGCTTCATACTCAAGTAAAACACTGCGTGGGTGGAGTATAGTGAAATCCTGTATTTCACAATATTTTAACTCAAAACCCAGCTGCAGTAAAATTTCAGTTTGCAATGCTAAAAAAAGCTGTAACCACAATGAAATGTGACGAGTTCGAAGGCTAAAACAAAACATAGTTCAGCGTGCCAACAATTCAGAGCAGCAGATGATTATCAAACCCCTAAACTTCACACCCTCCCACTTTGACATGAAAAGCTGGACACATGAAAATCAAAAGCTTAGTGAGGTAGAGTAGTTGTGATTTCTAGCTTTAAGTGTGCTTATTACTTTAAGGATATTAATCCTAAACACCTTAGCTGATTACTTTGATAGCACCCGAGAACCTTTTAAGGCAGATATTCATACTTAGAGCATTTAAAACAGGCCCCTCGGTCAACAGCCTAGGGTCTCTAATATAGAGCAATTCAGAGCCCTAAATTCAGATTTTACCTCTCCCTGCTGATTTTACAGGGAGTCAGAAGTTAAATTATTGGTCTCAAGGAGGTAGAGTTCTGATTAAGCACAATGTCCTGAATAAGAACAAGAAAACACCAAAGCCCTTTGCTGTGGTCTAGATTTGTGCAGAACCACCTGGAAGCCAAAAGACTCCATGCAAAATGCTAAAGCAACTCCAAAGAATTCCTGTTGCAGAGAGCTCACCACCTAGACGGGAAACATGCACAAAAAGAATGGGCAAACATGCAGAAACGATGCCACTCTACTACGAATTATTGTGGTTTAAAGCTGCAAGAGCCAAGGCATTTAACATTGTCCCAAAGCCTCAGCCACAGAACACCCTCTAAATGAAAGCAGGTTTTTCCTTGGAGGAGGGTTTCTGGTAAATAAGCTCTGTGCCTCCACGATGCCAAGAGGCAATTCAATAATCATTTTTAGGCTTGGATGTTTACACTGACTACCTGTCGATTACTTAGCTTTAGTAATACTAAGAAAATCAAGCTCAGGCAGGGCTAGTGACGAGAGACGTGAACCCAGGCTCATGGAATACCAGTTTAAGGCAACAGTTACACACAGAGTTTTTCCAGCTCCATGACACAAATAAGCAGCTGGCTACCCACACTTATCTGAAAGCACCTCCACTTGAGCATTCACTGCTTGCTATGTGTTTTATTTTGCAAAACAGCTTCGTTAAAAGAAAGTAACTTTTTGTGTTTTGGACACCAGTACTTTGACTGGCAGAAGAGAGGGATGAAGTCACATTCCTCGTGTACCACAGGCATTCTGCATTGAGATGCCTGAAGTGGGCACTGGTCAGATTTTGAAAAAGAGCAGAACAGCAGGGGGATAAGTCAGAAGGGCAGTGGATTAAGAAACAGGAGTAGGTTAAAGTTACTCAAGAACTGCCAAAGGCATTTAAAGGAAATACAGGCAAGCAAACATTTTTAAAAGCAGATAAATTCCCTTGTGCCACTAAGCTGTGGCTGAAACAGCAGTGGGACAAGAGATTATTTCAGTGGCACAAACAAGTAAAAAACAGTGACTTTTACACAGACTGAGAGTCTTGCACACAGGTAATGCCAGCAGGGTCCTTGTACACTATTTGGCAGTGCAGGGCAAAACAAAGGGTATGGGCAAGGCTAATACAATGCTCATGGCAAAGCGAGTAATACCACAAGTGAAAGAGCATATTCAGAAATCCACAGCAAGGAGACCACAGAATTAGGTCACCCAACCGATTCAAGCTGCAACCTGCTCACAAAGGTGAGTCTGACCCAGACAAGTTGCTCTTACCTGTTTCACGGGTGAAAGTAAACATCTGAGCCAGGAGGATGCAATTTGATTGTGGTAGGAAGAAACAAGTGCTTTAATAAACAGGAGTAGAAGTCTGCACCACTAAACACACACAGATCCAGCACCTCCACACCAGCTGTATGAAAAATGGCATTAAAAACTGAACTCTAGCCTTTACAGCCACAGCATGCAGGACACATTTACCATTTATTTGGGTAGGTTAGGATGATTCCTAACATTTAATAAAAAATACAGACAGTAATTAATAAAAAAACCCCACAGCCATCATGAGAATTAAAACTTTTATTAGTGTATTCACATATTAGGCAAATGCAACACGCATGAAGCTTATTTCTTAGGTTCACAAGTTCTACCAATACATTAGTCTACTGGTAAAACTAGCACAAACTGGTAACTGCTTTGCCAATTTTTGAAAGGTGTCTGGCCCACTTTTTCAAGGCTTGATTTTTGGTATTGCTTCTATGTCATTATGGCATAAAAATATCCATCACTATCATCAATTCATTCAAGTGATTAAAAGCTGTAACACTGGCCACATTTTTGTTCTCAAAGCTAAGTTATCACTAGCTGCACTTACAAAGTACAGTACTAGTGTAATGGATGAGACAATGGGAAAACAGACAAAGGCAATCCTGCTACTGCCACAATAACAAAAGAATGACAGACAGCTAGATCACAAGATTGTTAGTAAGATGTGTATTTTTCAAGTTCATAATAACCCTTCTATACAGTTTCCCAACCCATCCCCAACCCAGACTTATTTGTAGAATATATTTCAGAATATTTTTTAATATGGTGCTGCTGTAGTGTCCAAAGGTTCACAATAACATGCACTGTCATGAAGAACCTAGAAAGTCCTCCTTTGCTGGTCATACCTCAGCAACCACTATTCTAGAGGTTTTGCAGAAGCAACTACTTTTAATAACAAGGCCCATTATGACATAATGAATGTGTGTGATCTGGTGTGTAAGTAAGCTACACAAAGCCACTCAGATCAGAAATTTAAATTCTGTTACTGAAATATGTTAAGAAGCTGCATCTATTTAAAACCTAAATAAAAAGAGTCTAGTTTACCCTGGGAAAGGATTTTTCAAGGTATTTGGCTCCAGAAACTAAACCCCATTATTTTTGGCGACATCTGTTGAATGAAGAAATAGAGATATAAGGGGTAAGCTAATAACCTTGTGTACTTAATCCAGTATCAAATGCTGTAGTAAATTCTCACTCCATGAGAAAAAAACCCACTGATTTCAATGATTCAAGGTACAAAGAGTCCCAAATTACAACACTGCCAGCAACTCTGCTGGCACCAGATACATCGACTAAGATGGGTATCAGGAATAGTGTGGCCAGCAGGAGCAGGGAAATCATTCTTCCCCTGTACTCAGCACTGGGGAGGCCACATCTGGAGTGCTGCGTCCAGTTGTGGCCCCCTTAGTTTAAGAAAGATTTTGAGATGCTTGAATGTGTCCAGAGAAGGGCAACAAGGCTGGAGAAGGGTCTGGAGCACAAGCCCTGTGGAGAGGCTGTTCAGCCTGGAGAGGAGGAGGCTCAGGACAGACCTTGTCACTGCCCACAACTCCCTGACAGGAGGGTGCAGCCGGGGGGGGTCGGTCTCTGCTCCCAGTAACAGAAAGAGAGGACACATCTCAAGCTGCACCAGGGGAAGTTTAGGCTGGATGTTAGGAAAAATTCTTCCCAGGAAGAGGGATTGGCCATTGGAATGGGCTGCCCAGGGAGGGGGTGGAGTCACCGTCCCTGGAAGTGTTAAAAATAGACTGGATGTGGCACTTGGTGCCATGGTTTAGCTGATGAGATGGTGTTGGGTCATAGGTTGGACTTGATAATCATAAAGGTCTTTTCCAACCTCATTAATTCTGTGATTCTGTGGGTAGGGAAAAGTAGACTCTAGTGTGATGGATACTCGGAATTTATAATATGAATTCATTTTAGGCCCCATTAAGTATATAAAGCATCTTAAGATTTCACAGATGAATCTCAAGACATTTCTTTCCCTTCCAATGGAGGGATTTTCTTTTTCTTTAAGAAGGCAGCAAAAAGTTAAGCTTTTCTACAAGGAAAGTCTGCTTTTTATGTTTAGGACTACTCAAAAACCTGCTTATATAAAAAAATATAAAAGAATAAGGGAGTAGAGTCTTGGAATCTTATGAGATATTTGCCCCAATCAAAAAACCAAACAACTATTTATGGGAATAAAATGTAGTACAGCACAATACTGTGATATTTGAGATCATGATACATTATCTGTACGTATACTTGGCTATTCATGTTATTGATAAACCATTAGGACACTCAATTATATACCCAATAAAAACACCATTAAAGAATCTTTAAAACTGTCCCTTCTTTCTGAAGAAGGCTTTTCTATACACTAAATTTTCATCTAGTATCAGAGTATAGGAAACAGAATCCACAAGGTGCTTTAACTGATGAGACCTCAAGTGCTGTTTTTCTTTTTTTCTTCTTTTTTTGTCTTTCCTTTTTTTTTTAAATTTTTTTTTTGTTTGTTTTCTTTTTTAAAAACCTTTTGGATAGTAAACAGTTCATGGGAACCACACACAAATACTACGACAGAGGAGCTGTTATATTAAGTCTGTTGGCTGGACTCCATATTTAGCCCACTGGTAAGGGAGGAGGGAGTTTTAGGACATGCTGGAGCAGCGTACTGAAGGAGAGCCCATCTGGGTCAGTACTTTGTCCAGCCACTGTAGAGGTCCATTCAGGTGAAGTTCAATCCAGCAAGGAGTGCTTGTTACTGTTTGCCGCCTGGAAAACAAAGAAATGGGGAGGTTGGAAGTCAGAAAGCAACTCTGGCTGCCATAAAATTCTCATCAAATATGCTTCCACCCGTATCTAGTACACAGAAAGATAAAAAGATGAAAATCTGCAACCATTATGGTAGCTAAACCTTTTTTTAGTCCTTGAAGAAAACACTCCACATCTGCAACCAACATCAATAATTACATGTTTGTCCATAACACATCAAGAATATTCCACGCTGAAGAGCAACAGCAGTATTTGTTTTAAGTGCCACACCAAGAGCCTTACTTGTAAAAAAGAAATTCAGGACTGAAGGTTGTCCAAGCAATGCAGTGTTCACATCACAGATAACTGTGTGCAGCTGTCTGCATGCACAAATGGGTTTGAATTCTGTAGACAACTACTGGGAAACATGGAATAGAAACACTTGGCTCGGCACTGTCAGTGTGGCCAAAGAGCACAGTGCCATTATGATCATAAGGCCTGACTTTCTGGAGTAAATAACACGATAAATATAAGGAAACTGGTAGATGTTAGAAACACTACATCAAAACATGGTGTGGTTATACTGTGCTAACTGATGTTATTTCAAAGGAACATCAAACTTTATCTCTGATTTTCTGTAATCTTACACTTCTACATGTGTTTTCCACTGTAACATCCTCAAACAATTTAAGTAAAAATTGCATTTCCTTTGTCTTCTCTACGGACTTGCCTATAATTTTCCACAATAGAAGCCCTTCATTAAACATATAAGGAAGCCTCAGTAAAGCTGAAGGACTGACAACCATAAAAGCTTCATTCACTCTTCCATGTATCCTTGTTTCAGGGACCTGTTATTCAAAAATCTTCCTTATCATCTCCAAAGTAAAGAAATCAGTACCGGACATACTCTGCCTGAGAAATCCTGTTATTTCACTGTACCCACTCCAGGCATGGGAGTTTTCCCTAACTAGACTGGAAAGACTACTGTTGCTAAGCCAGTTTTTCCCAGTAATTCCAGCTATCCCAAGATTCAAATGCAGCAGATTAGTCAGACAGAAACCCAGCCCCTTCATTTTTTACTGTCGGCGCTGCAGTCCTTTGCTTTAAGGAAATCTGTTTACATAAACAGAGGAACTGAAGAGGCAGAAAGATTAAGCCAGTGAGAACACTGATTCCAAAAGTTTCACCTTTTCTAGGAGAAGACAGCAGCTGAGGTCTGTGATCTCCCAGCAATCTACAAAACAGTTACCTCAGCTCCAAATGCCTATGCCAGAACAAAGCAATACAACAGAAAAACAACCACAGGAAACATAATTCCATTTAGTCTTGAATCCTCTCCCAAAGAAGGAAGTTCATTATTCCACCGCTGTCAACCTCCCCTACAATGTGTTTCACAACACACTTCCTCAAAGTTTTATAATAGGTTCTGTTCAACAGCTCTGGCTTTGCACTACACTGGCAAAAATTGATAAAAAAGTGACAGTCACTGTCTCAAAGCTAAAAACTCAGCCTTTTTTACCCAAGGATTTCCAGTCCATGTATCACTAGTTAACTCTACTGAACTTCCTTCAGAAGATGATCCTAGACCTGGATAGTTCCTGTGGTAAGGTGAACATTTGACTGGTGATCTGAACTCCTGCCATCCTCAATTCAAGCCAACATGTAACAAGCAAGATGTTTTGCCTACCAAGCTTATAAAACCTATCACCTTGCCATACCTGCACGTTTATGCACAGATGCCTGAAATGCAAGTAATGCTTTAGCTTTGCCCAAACCTCTTCTATGAGAAATGTTTTTTCACACAATAGTGAAGCAGGGATGTTTTAAAAAGAATGATGGGTTTTACAGTGCTTCCTGGTCCACTTTGACAAGTCAGAATACATTTATTTAAATTCAAGACTGTGTTTGCTGAAGCCACCTCTTGCTTTAATTCCAACTGCAGCGTAACTTGTAAGTTTTGTGCATCAATAATTTATTAGCATCATCTTAGACAGAGATGCAAAGAAACTAGTTCAGCATTATGTCAGTAATCAGTTTCTGTGCTATTTTGGCAGTGTTACCACTGCAGCTTTTTCAATCCTACAATCTACAGAGTTTAGCGAGTAAAACCCAACATTCTCCTCCCTTAGAAATAACTTTACCAAAAGTTTTAACACAGCACTTACACTCAACTCACTCCAAGCAGCCTCTATAAAATCTTACAGATTAAGCCTTTCTTCTGTTCAGATTTGAATGTTGTACTTAATTATGCCTAAGTGTATACATACTCCTTTCAGAGCCAAATCCAATAGCTCTTTAAACCTGAGCCAGAATCCTTGTGTACCTCTTCCTAACATAGAGGTACCAATTTATTCCATTACTCAAATTTCTCATTTCATTTAATTAGACTATAACAAAATTGGCTTCATTTGGGTAAGAAGCCTCCCCCACACACTGATACTGCTATTTACATTATGTATTTTAAGAGCAGATAAAGGAATCTAACCCCTCAGATCACAGTGGGACCTATGTACCATTATTCAACTTCAGAAATAATATGGATTTTAAAAAAATCATTATGTATTGCATTAGGGTATTGATATGTCATTTCATTCTTTCAGTGGACAATTTCTGGAGAGGCTTCAGGGATTTTCTTAAAACCACATCTCTAGTTCTTCAAAATAATGGAATCTTTAAAACTGCTCAGTTAGAAGTCAATTCCTTTTCTTCCCAAATTCCCATTCTACATTAAAAACAGGCATTCTCCTCAACTACAGCTCTTACTTGTGCGAATAGAGAATACAATTGGAATCTTCTCAAAAGCAGATAAAAAGCTATTTTTTCCACTCAGAGAACTGTTTTTAGAAGTTTTACTACACAAACACAGTCATCCTACTCCTGCAAAGTTTTTTCCACTACAAGTTCCAAAATATTTCCCACCCCTTAAATGCATGCTCTCCAGCTACTTCATTCTGCAAGTGACTCCAAGTGACTCCAAGTCTTTCCGTTGGGTTCCATCAAACACCAACCCCACAACACAACCTAAGGAAGCCAGAACACAGACCGAAATGACTATGTCTAACAAACAGCAAATAATCTCACAGCACAAACTGTGAAATTTCTAGATGTTGTCAGGGATTTCACCACAATATGCAAGCCAGCAGGACTGAGCAAGGGAATGGAACTTTGACGACGCTCCTTGCTCAACAGTTGGCTTTAATGAAGCACTAAAATCAGTTTAGGGACTTTGTAACTTAGCAGTTCCATAGCTGAGGGGGAGAAAAAGGAAAATATGGGTTCAATTTGCTGACTGCATATCCACAAGAGCAGTAAGAAGCCTCTACGTATGGCTTTCAGGCCAGGCAGAAATAGTATATTAGGGAAAGAACAAAAATGATTAAATTTAAAACAAAGGGTTCTTTTATTTCCTTACCTGTATTCAGCCCCCCATCCTTTAACAAAACTCATTCTTATGGTACACATTCTAGTAAGCTGATAAACTGCTTCAAAGCCCTGATTCACAGATTGAGCCAGAAGAGCAGCAAATTCTTGGTTATTAAAGATTTTTAGATTGCATCCTATAGAGAAAAAGAGTCAAAAAGGTACAATCAGTGAATACCTTGTGTTTACTACACAGAAACCCAAAACTATGAAGAAACTATGGAAACGAAAGCAAACGTCCAGTGAATACATTCACTGAATATTTTTACACAAGACCTTTGGTAGGCTACTAACCTGGTGGAATTTTGCACACAGTTGCAGGATGCCAGCCATATCTTTGATTACAGTTGGGACTCTGAACAAAAATCGCGCTATCGCTTAAGCACTCAGCAAAAACTTCTCCACCAATGTAATAGAGACGTACTCCCCTCCCTGTAGCAAAATTCACAGGAACTCTAGTTATGATATGACCCAAGCAGATTAGGAAACAAGGGAGTATTTTTTTCAGAGAAGGCCAAGTTTTTTCCTCACAACAGAAACAGAAATCAGTTATCCACAGGACCTCACTGCTGTGCTGACAGCTGTAGCAGGAGCAACACAATTGACTTGTATTTTTCTCCCATGAACACACAATATTTGGACGAGAATTGGAATAATTTTTGGTCAAAAGCAAGAGAGAATTTTCTAGCCATATGATGGCTTGTAACCAAATCCAAGCTCGGAAGCAGTGTTCGTTGAAATAGAATTAAAATATGTGCTAATATTAAAGCCTTGTATGTGAAGCAGCACAGGCCACCATGGCAAAAAGGGAAAACAAGTATACCATTTCAACACTCTCTGCTTACATGCACCCACACTATTCCACAACCCACTGCATACCCCTGTGCTGCTTTATCAAAAACAACAGGACTTCACTTAGCCCTACTACAAAAAAATACCCATAAGAAATACTATTGTCCATTTCTAAATTGTCCTTTTGTTCTCTCTCTGGGACTGGAAAACAGATCTGTATGGGTTATTTCTAGCAGAAGGTAAATAATGTACAATTGATCTCCCAAAGAAAACTATTTAAAATTAACAGATGCTTTTAAAGACCATAGTTCCCATTCTTCTTTTCCTTTAAAATAATTTTTCAACAAAATGTGAGCTACTCCATTAACGAGTGAGAGAGTTCATTACATTTTTGCTTTTTCTCATCATTGATCATTTTGACCAGTCAGCACGGGCACAGCCTGGGTTTCTGCACATCTAAAATTTTATTAGACAAGCATGTGGATTTGGCATTTGAACTTGGCACAGAGGGAATTGGAAGGGTCTACTAAAGAGGTTGAAATTTTACTGAAAGTAAAAACAAACAAACAAACAAAAAATCTCATGAATGTTGCTAATAAAAGAATCCAGAAAAACAAAAACAAAGGTACTACAGAACCTAAAGCCAAGACACTGCATTGTGGAAACAACATTCTTTGACTAACCACTACAAAGAAAATCTTAATCATCTCAGAACAATGTATTATCTCAATGGCAGCTTTTCCCATTCCAGAAAAGAATTCAAGAAGTACTACCAATGTCCCTTCTGCATTTTATAAACTAGACCGAACTGAGCAATGTGTTTATATTTTGTAATTAAAGCTAAAATTTCATTTATAAGCAACTCTTAATGTAAATGCTGCCCAGGGCAGAGTGGTCCAACGAGGAGCCTGGAAGCCAAAAACCTGCCCCTTGGAATGCTTTGGTGCACCATCTTTTTCCAGAAGACAGGAACAGCAACGTGAGGAACAGAAATCCCACACAGCTGAGTGGTTTCCTCCTGTGCTGCTCATAGTCTTGAGAGCTTTGTGACTGCTGCTGTCACCAGCTTAGGGGCTACTGATTGAGGAAAGGCAGCTCCTTCCAGTTCCAGCCATCAATACATCTCCTCCCAATTCCAACTGGCTGCTGTAGCAGAAGATGCTACATTTCTCCCTGATTTCACATGTTTATTTCCACTTCTGCCCTTACTCAGAGAGACCACACTCTCCTTGGCAAGCCCTGAGAGAGAAGGTTGAAGTCTGGCAGCGCAAGGTTTTAAGGAACCCAACACACATCCTACCTGGATCATTCCAGATAATTTACCCGACAAAATGAGATTAAATAGTTAAAAGATCAGAGATCTTCACCTATGTGCCGTCTTGTCATTTCCACCGTAGCATTTCTGTTTACATTGGAAAGCAGACCTAGACAAAATCTCTCTGAGTTTGATGGATCTGTAAAGCCATCTACAGTCAGGGAAGGCTGGGATGCATGGAAGGTTTCTCCCACTCTTTGATTCAATTCATAATATGCTATTGAACACCAAAACGCAGGCTCCGAGTAAGTAACTGGTTGCAAGTCTAAAAGAAAAGAAAAATTAAAAAAACAAGCTTAACACAGAATTTGAGGCTGAAAGTAGATCGATCTACCCTGCTATTTGTCTCTCCCAGAAATCACAGAGATAGTCTCCTCAAACTACTCAAATTGTATTGTATGCTTGCTGTCCTTTTTACCTACCCCAGTAAACAGAATGGAATTCAATCTTCCACAGAAGGGAAGGAGGAGGGGGAGGAAGGGTGATCTAATCTGACCACAGCTCATTTAGTTCAGTACTTGCATCTTGCTCGGCAAAATGATTAAGCTAATGGTGCTCTGAGCGCCAGAAGTTGAGACATTCCTGTTGCCTTTCTGTAACTTGCAAACGTTTTGGCAGGGTAAAAGAAAAGATTAAACTATCAAACACTGAATGACACAAAGGAAAAAACTAAATGAAAATTTTGTTCTCGTGGGTTACACTAGATCTCATACTGTCTGTCTATCTAAAGGTAGTTCTAAGCTCTTTCTACTCTCCCCTGATTGAGCTTGGTATCTTCCCTGTGCATCTTCAGCTCTTCCTGCACTGCTTCTCCTTTTTACCTATCCTAATTACATACTCAGTGCTCTGAACAATATTTTCCTGTCATGTCCTGTCACCAATCCTTAAAACAAACCCAGGCCAATCTGATCTTCCTGAGGCTTTTATACAGACACACAGCAACGGCACCTGATCAAAGCAGGTGGGCAACTAACGTGAGAGAAAAAACTGTGCTGAGGTTACAGGTGAAACAGCACATGAGAAGAGCAGCAGAGCACACACACAAGGGAGACAGCAAGTCTGGACAGCATTATGGACAGGCAAACATCCTTTTAACTATTTATTTTTTAAATTCTACTCCTGCACACACAAATATATCACTCTCTTTGCTAGGAGCTCAACAGTTACATAAATAGAGTAGTTGTTAACAAGTTATTAACCCAGCCCTATTATATTTAACATCAGGAAGCCAACCCAACAGTCACCTCCTAATACAGCTCTTAATTTCTTAAAGTACATTTCCATTTTTAACGTTATCATATATATAAGGAAGAGTTATCACACACAGAGAAATAATTTTAAGTATTTCCAGCTTACCCAGACTATGATTAACTGGAGAGAGAGTACTAGGAGACAGCTCTGCTGGAGATCCTGTTGAAGCAATACAGATAGTTCCAGAGCAAATGATTTTTGTAATTTCAGATAGGTAGGCACAACCATTATCTAGATCAATTTCACACTGAAATTTTTCGGAATAAGAAACCTCAGAAATCCTACAGCCAGCTTTCTGGAATATCACACACTTACTCTGAATTAGGACTTCACCCAGTTTTCCAGACTTCTGGGAACCTACCCCTCCTCGTAAAGACTCAATTAACTTAGTGTTGCATTTGGCAGGGCTCTCACTTCATGCACACTCTGTGAACATTGTTTATGCACCTCTCCAGTGAGAAGGTAGTGACTTCCCAAATTCTCTGAAAAAAAAAAAAATCTACAAAAGAGTGGATGAGACAAACAAGGTATTGCCTGTCTGTTTTCAAAGGAGGTTTATCTTTGGAAAGACAAGGCTTAGGAGTGAACTAATTGTGGCCTTCCCTTAGCTGAAGGAACTCTACAAGAAAGATGGAGAAGGACTGTTTCCAAGAGCAGGTAGTCACAGGACAAGGAGGAATGGCTTCCCACTGCCAGAGGGCAAGATTAGATGGGATATTGGGAAGGAACTGTTGGCTGTGAGGGGGGGGAGGCCCTGGCACAGGTTGGGCAGAGAAGCTGTGGCTGCCCCATCCCTAGGAGTGTCCAAGGCCAGGCTGGACAGGGCTTGGAGCAGCCTGGGATAGTGGGAAGTGTCCTTGCCCATGGCAGGGGGTTGGAACAAGATGATCTTCGAAAAAGAATAAACTAGATTTCCTCACTTGAGGAAATTATTCTTTCCCAGAAGGAGGAAGTTAAAAACTCAGAAAAACATGAGCCCTCCAACACAATTTGCACACTAGAAGGCAAAATACAGAGACTCTTTCACAGAAACATTCCTACAATGACTGCTGATGTCAGGCTGTTTTAATTGAGGTATCTATTGTCACAGAGTGGGAAAATATTGCAGTTCTTACAGAATCTGGTGCAGTTGATTCCAGCTAACTAAAAATGGTTGCTAACATTAGCTAACCAAGCACACTCGAGTCTGCCAGCTCACAGCAGGAGGCTCTTATCCAGCACATTAACTGTGCTTTGTCCAAGTCTAAGGTCAACCACATTCTCTAGAAACCCTCTCATACAAAGGCACAAATGCTTAATGTTTCTACTACTTTTTCCAGAGAGCCTTCCATACAAGAATTAATTTGAAACACGGCAAAAGTAATAAGATTCTCAGAGACAGGTTCTCAGAACACAGACTGTAAGTTCTCTGTTGGGCTAAACAAGTTACAGACATTTTGCTTCAATAAACCTGTTTACCAGTGGATGGTGGAAACCAATTAACTATTAAAATATATTTTAAGGCTTTCTGGTGAAGACTCAATTAGACTTGTATACTTCTGTTATGAAACAAATGTAATGTTCTCAATATGGCACAGAACGTTTTAAAAGCATTCTCCTAGCAAAAAATTACTTTGTTCATGAAAGACTGGAAGTGGTATTTTAAACAGAACACACCAAGTTGTACAGAGGAAAACTGACATCTTTGGGCTGAATTTGTGCTCCTGTGTAGAGGGATCACAGCTGGTAAAGCAAAGCCTTAAAAGTAGTAAAAAATAAATGTTACCTGTATCCATGCTTTGGTTCAACTGCTGGTCACTTGTTTCTCCATCTTCACTGATATATCCTGGAGGAGGTGTTTCTGTAAAAAGAAGAAAAATCTACTGACTGGTTGAATGGCTGGGGAAACTTTTCTAAGACTAAATACTTTGTTTTCATCATCACATCTTCATGAGGTCCGTGATACCTGAACACGGAATCAGAATATCATTTTGCTGTCCCTTTTCCCTACCAGGAGGACATCAAACACACTACCTGCCTTATTGTTATGTAAAATGTGTCTTCTCTTGCATGCCAGTCAATTGCCCAAATATGTTACATAATTAACAGATAATCCTTGTTTATTCTATTTGAGACAAGATACAGTCACTACAATGAGTAACACTTTTGCAATTGTGATCAACAGCTTTCGTATTTAGTAGATTTACAAATGAAAAAAGCCATCTGGTAACTTCCAGAAAAAAATGTCAGCTGTCTTTGTGAAGTATAACCATCAGATCAGATACCCTCCCACACCTTAATGAAGTTGTTAGATTTAAAGGTTATTTTTCAGTTCAGTCTCCAAATTCATCTTTCTTCAACACCCAAGTGTTGACTCGGCTCATTTATAACTGTATTAACTAGTTACACTGCACAAGTTCTGTCATTATTATTATTACTCTATTAAGTAATAATAGAGTAATAATAAGCTCTATTAAAACCATTCTTTTAAATGGATTTCTGTAAAAGAAAGAGTTTCACTGACCAAAGTAAACTCAGTAGCAACTTTGAAGCATTATGACACTAGAAACTGTCTAATTCCACAGAAATATCCTCAAAACCCAGGAGAGTACGCATTTCCCTCTTCTCCATTCAAAATGTTCTTTGTAATCCAGATAACGAGTTAACCAACTGCCTTGCAGGAAATAATTTTCTTTGAACTGGGCAAATGTCTTTTCCTGGCAAAACCTGGATTTCTTTAGTGAAAGTGTTTGAAGCTAACTATCTCTACAATCGCCTTATAATTGTCTCTGAAACTTCCAGGGATTAAACACTTTTAATTACAACATTACCAAATGGCAGAAATTTAAAGATAAAGACTTTCTGCTTAAGAAGTAAAATAAAATTATATCAAATATCATGTCTGAGATGTACAGCAATACAGTAAGATGAGAAGGAAGTCAGTGAAAGGAAACTAGATTAAGTCAGTTGATTAAATTAAAATGAACTGAGAGAATTTAATCTTGGATTCATTTGTAAAACCAGTGTGCTAAATATAGATGTGACAAAATTCAACTGAGAAATTAAAAGGACAATTGAGGGAAATCTTCACTAGTAAGAAGTAATATAATAAAAATCACACCCGTTTTGAACATTTTTACAGAATTCATTGTGATTAAGTGGACTCCACCCATCTCTAAATCTTTTGCTACAGTTAAACCCACAGCCATGGTAAAAGGTCAATACCTGTTCCCACTCCAACCCATGCCTCATTCTTCCAGTTGCTAATCTAGGCTCTTTGGCACAGATTATTTTCCATGTCCACCTAGTACTATGAATAGTTTCGGGTCAGAGGTTGATCACCACCACAGCTGGAAACAAACTCTCAGGTGCAGCATTAAAAGCTTTTAGCAGAGCTTGAGTGCTGCCAGCAGCGTGGACAATGCAGCTCAGCATGTCTATAACATACAGCTCCCAAAGGCCACCCTCCCCTCATGGTCATCATCTTCCCTCTCTTGCAGACCAAGTACTGAGATGGTCTGGGTGCAAAGCTACCACGATAGTCTGACCTGCTGCTAAAGAAAACAGTGCTCTGAAGAAGGCTAAGACACACAAGACTTATCAGAACCTAGCTAAGTGTTCAAGATTAAGTCAGCAAGGTCAAATAAAGCAAGATTCCATGACAGGAACACAAGAGGAGAGTGTCAGTGACAAAGAGAAGGAGCCTAGGCGTGGCTAGCTGCATAAACATTTGAGGATCATGTGAATGCCCATAATCACCTTGAACAAACTTCCTGCAAATAACTACTTTAGCTCATTTCCATAGCACTGGATTTGCAAAAGGTGGCTTTCCAGTAAGTGGTTTCCAAATGCTACCAAAAGCCACAGATCGAGTCAAAAAAGTGTAAGTAAATCAAGAAAGTAACAAAGTAACATCAACTTCTAGCACCTTAAATCTCTTTAAAGGTGGCAACTGATGTAGCCCAAATTAAACAGAAGAGATCAAATCAATTGATTTTTTAATGACATTTTAATTCTTGGATATACTTAAAGAAAACACGAACTCTTTTCTGTAATACATATAGATCCAATTTGTACGTTGCACAATTTTGAGTTTCAAGGCAGTGATCTCAATCTTTCAGAGACCCCAGATGTGAATTTTCACCTTGTTCATAACATGGATGTATTAAACATTTATGAGCAAACTTCAGCTTTATTTGGTTTTACACTCCAGGCAACTTCCTGAAGAGATGGGAAACAGGAAGTTGGGGCAGGAAAGAAAGGTCAGTGATTTCATGTTTCAATAAGGGTAACAAGGTTTGCAACAGACTAGCCTTGGTATTTGTTTTGGGGTGAGAAAGGGGCGAAGAGGGGGAGGAGGAATTCTTTAACAGTTTAGTATTGCTATGCTTTTCTTTCATACTAAAAAGACAGAACTGTGTGCACACAACAGCAACCAAAAACGAAAACAGACCTTGACTGCTGGTAAACTACAGATCAAGGCACTTTTTAAAGCCATTGCTTTGCAACTTAAAAGTTTTCTCCACATACTACACACGATGAGATTTAGCATCCGTTTATTACTCAATATCCAATGCACAGCATTTGGCAACCTCTGTATGTTTGTGAAACAGGCTTAAAGCATAAGATGAAGGTCTGTTTTGTACTCGTTAGCGTTCTGAATCTTAAATAAGCTACTGAAACCAAGTAAGCTATTGTGAAACCATGGCAATATGGTTTCACACAGGACAGCTCAGCTGGTTGGAGCACGGTGCTAATAACACCAAGGTTGTGGGTTTGACTCGTGTATGGGTCATTCACTTAAGAGCTGGACTTGACAATCCTCGTGGGTTCTTTCCAACTCAGAATACTCTGTGGTCACGTTCTGCAAACAAAAGTACTTAGGTGTCTCCACTGGAACTAACACACGAAATCAACTAGTTCTAATTTATTGGTGTGTGTTTCAATCAATTTGATTAGGAGGACTGAATGAAGAAAATACCTGGTATGTAATTGCTCTGTGGTTCAATTCCAGCTGGAAAGTTAGTGTTTTCAGGAATGGAATGGGTATAGTCATCGAGAGGTGGCAGCTCCGTTAGAATCTCAGTGTGCCGTGGCACTAGCACAGGAGGCAACACTGGAAAGGCAAAATCCAAAACATTAGTGAGACCCTCAAAATACGATACTGTGAGGTAACAGGAAAAAAATAATCTAGAACATTTAACAATTTCTTCAGCTGTTTTGAAATTTTTCTGAATCTCAGTACTGCTAATACTACCACTGCACTGCTAGTTACTGGAAGAGATTGATTTCTGAGGTGCCTCAAGTAAGACTGTCCCACATTAGCAAAGGTAAGTCACCTCTGTTCTCTTGTGCAGTCTGGATCATACTTAGCCAGCTGGAAACTGCTAGTGGTCCTGCAAGTGTTTATCAGGGATACTCAACACATTTATATAGACTTTTCAATAACATTAGTATTAAAAACTATTAGGGATACAATCTCTAAAGCTGTATCTCCAGGAATCCTCTAGGTCTGGTAAGAAAGCACATCACTTTTCCCTATTTTTCTTTTAGAACATTAAGCTGAACAAGCATACACAGAAACAGAAAGTCAGAAGTGGTCTTCCTACCTGGTGTCTCCACTCTCTGGTAGTGGTAAGGGTTTACACATACTTCATCCTTTTTAAGATTAAAGGCATATTCACAGTTTTCAATTGCTTTAAGTTCATGGTGGCTGTGAAGGTCTGGCCAGCGCCACAAACGACAGTAAATGACATGTGGCAATCCTTTACGGTGGGACACCTGCAGACGCCCATCGAGAGATCTGGAGGGGAAAGATGTTGAGAAGCATTTACAGGCTGTCTCTTAATCACTCNTGGCAATATGGTTTCACACAGGACAGCTCAGCTGGTTGGAGCACGGTGCTAATAACACCAAGGTTGTGGGTTTGACTCGTGTATGGGTCATTCACTTAAGAGCTGGACTTGACAATCCTCGTGGGTTCTTTCCAACTCAGAATACTCTGTGGTCACGTTCTGCAAACAAAAGTACTTAGGTGTCTCCACTGGAACTAACACACGAAATCAACTAGTTCTAATTTATTGGTGTGTGTTTCAATCAATTTGATTAGGAGGACTGAATGAAGAAAATACCTGGTATGTAATTGCTCTGTGGTTCAATTCCAGCTGGAAAGTTAGTGTTTTCAGGAATGGAATGGGTATAGTCATCGAGAGGTGGCAGCTCCGTTAGAATCTCAGTGTGCCGTGGCACTAGCACAGGAGGCAACACTGGAAAGGCAAAATCCAAAACATTAGTGAGACCCTCAAAATACGATACTGTGAGGTAACAGGAAAAAAATAATCTAGAACATTTAACAATTTCTTCAGCTGTTTTGAAATT